>JAZAVI010001148.1:17500-22500 GCA_036326025.1 Chrosomus eos | reverse complement strand
CATATTCCTCACCACATACTTTACATATCGCACTTTGTTCAATCCCAATTTTCTTTAACATTGTATCAGTAAAAATCACTCTATGTCTAATAAAATACTCCAAATTTCCTAGTTTTATTTCAATAATCTTCCCTTTCATATTGTTCCAAATATTTTCTACTTTCAAACCTTCAAATGTCTTTTGCCAAAACTCATTTATAATTGGTTTCTTAAAAACAACATCTCTAAAAAATCCATAAAACATTTTCACTGTGCATTCTTTAAAAAAATAAATGTTCTCTCCCAATATTACTTTTACATCCTTTTCATTATTCCCCTCTTCCATATTTTCAATTTTTGTTATCCATTGCTTAGGTATTGCATGTTTTATAATTTCATACTTATTTTTTATTTCTTGTCGACTGATCTCCTCTTTTGCTTCCTCCATTACATCTACAATGTACTGTATCGGTAAAAAACCCTCTTTATATTCATATAAAACATCTCTCTCTTTAACTATTCCAACTTCCAACCATTTTTTAAAATAAATTTCCTTCCCTTGGTTTAAAATGCCAGTGTTTAGGAATAAAGGCTGATTTAAAATTCTTTCTCTTCCATGTAAATTGTACCGTACATTTATACAAAATTTTCCCCAAGCACTTAAAACCTCTCTATAAAACTTTGGCAAACCCACTGTCATCCACTCTTTTGTTCTCATCCATAAAATATTGTCCCCCAGATTAAAATTCCCACTTTGTTTAAAAAATACTCCATTGTTGTTTTCCATTCTACTTTATTACTTTCGTCCAGATACTTTCCAACCAATTTAACTCTTAGACTATTTTTCCTTTGCTCTACATCCATTAATCCCAAACCTCCTTTATCTACCACCCCTATTAAAGTATTATATGCGATTCTAGCTGGTTTACCCTCCCATAAAAATTCTAAAAAACATCTTTTCAACCTTTTTTCCACCCACACTGGCATTGATGTCACATATAAAAAATACCACAATTTCGATGACATTAAAACATTCAGGATTAAAACCTTCCCTTTAAATTAAGTGTCCTCAGTTTCCAAAAGTTTGTTCTTCTTTCAATGCTTCCCACTATTTCGTCCCACATGTTTTCTCTCACTTTATCTTCGTCTTTCCCTATTAAAATCCCTAAAATCTTCATTTCTTTAACTTCCTTAAACTTAAAATTCTCTGTTAAGGTCACCGTCTCTCCAAATCTCATGTACACAGTTTTTTCTTCATTCACTTTTCCTCCTGACCCCTTACAAAACCTCTGTACTATTTCCATTATTTTTTTAACACTTTCTTCTCCTCTAACAATAAATGTTGTGTCATCAGCATATTGAAAAATTTTGTTATCCTCTATGAATTCTTCCACCTCTATTCCTTTTATCCTCTTTTCTTGTTTTATTGCTAGTCCCAGCGGTTCTGCCACCAAAGAGTACAAAAGTGCTGATAACGGACAACCTTGTCTTATCGAGCGCGTTATTCTAAAACATTCTGTTAAAAAACCATTACATTTTATTCTTGTCACCGCTCCCTTATATAAAATACGAACCCATTTAATAAAATTCTCGCCAAACCCAAAACTTTTTAAAACATCAAAAAGATACTTATGATCTACCCTGTCGAAAGCTTTTTCGAAGTCCAAACTAATTATGTAACCCTCTTTCTTTTTATCTCTCATGTACCTTATCGTGTCTTTTATACTCATTATAGTATCCGCAATGTCTTTTCCTTTTACTCCATATGCCTGGTTTGTTGTGATTATCTTTGGCATTATCTCTTTCAATCTATTCGCTAAAATTTTTGCTAAAATCTTTAAGTCAGTATTAAGCATTGTGATAGGTCTATAATTTTTTAGTTCTGTTTTTTCTCCCTTCTTCTTATATATAAGCTTCATCAATCCCATCCCCATTCTTACCATCATTTCACCTTTTTCAAAAATCTCTTCATAAACATCCATTAAAATATTTGTTAAAATATCTTTAAAAGTGATGTAAAACTCACTTCCTAAACCATCAATCCCTGGACTTTTCCTTTTGTTCAGTTCATTTATAGCTCTTCCTATCTCTTCTTTACTTAGGCTTCTATCACACTCTT
Organism: Chrosomus eos; assembly: GCA_036326025.1. Taxonomy (NCBI): domain Eukaryota; kingdom Metazoa; phylum Chordata; class Actinopteri; order Cypriniformes; family Leuciscidae; genus Chrosomus; species Chrosomus eos. Next base: position 20,402 of record JAZAVI010001148.1, on the reverse strand, counting down.
CCTTCTCCTCTTCGCCTACTTTTGTTTTTATTAGTTCCATTAGTTCCTTTTTTTCTTCCTCCTTTACCTCTTCTGCACTAAAAAGCTTTTCAAAAAAATATCTTGTTTCCTTTAAAATTTCCCCACTTGTTTCTGTTATCTCACCATTTCCCTTTTTTAACCCTTTTATCATTTCTGATCTTCCTTTTTTCCTTTCCAAATCAAAGAAAAATTTTGTACACTTTTCCCCTTCTACCAGATATTTTGCTTTACTCCTCAGCATTGCTCCTTTATATTTATTTTCTTCAATCTCTTTCAATTCTTCCTGTATTTCTTTGATTTTTTGTACATCTTGTACTTCTTCATCAATTTGCTTCTCCAGCCTTTCTCTTATCTTTTTTTCTTTATTCTTATTACATTTATGTTTTAACGTACAATATTTTATAGTGAATTGTTTCACTAAAAATTTTACATTCTCCCACCAAATTCTTTTGTCTTCTACATACATTCCATTTTCTTTTTCTTCTTCAATCATCTCTTTTATTGCTAAAACATACTGTTCATCTTTTAAAATGTCCGTATTTAAAACCCATACACCCGGCCCTCTTTTCTTTGTATCCCAATCCAACTGTACATAAAACGCCTTGTGGTCACTCAAACTTGTTACTTCATACCTTAACTTATCTATAAAACCTTCTATATTTCTTGTACATAAAACCATATCTATCCTTGTTTGACACATAAAATTCCCTACAATTTGTCTTCTTGAAAATTCCCTTTTCTTTTCATGTCTTTCCCTCCACACATCAATCATATTGTTCTCCTCCATTAATGATTTTAACTCTTTCCTTCCCATGTCGCTTCTAAAAACCATACCATCCGCCATATCTTTTTTGCTAAAAACAGTGTTAAAATCCCCCATCATAATAATATCTTTATAATTCCTTAAGAAACTCCTGACCGTACTAAAAAAATCTCTTTTTTCCTTTTCTTCATTTGGTGCATGTATGTTAACCAACAACATTTCCTTCTCTTCATAGGTAATTTCCACTGCCATACATTTTCCCACTTTGTCTTTATATATTTCTTTACCATTTACTCCACTATTTTCTCTTATTAAAATTGCTACCCCTCTGCCATATCTTTCATCTCCATTATTATACCAAAATTCTCCTTTCCACCCTTTTCTCATTTCATTTATACACCCCTCTCTCCAGTTTGTTTCCTGTAGCAAAATTATATCCTCTTGTTTACACATTTCTTTTACTTTATCAAATTTGTTGATATTTAAAAGACCTCTCGCATTAAAAGTCACAATCCTCAGAACCATGAAGCAAAGAAAAACATACATGTAGCTGTTCATTTATCGTTCCGTCTCCCCCAAGTCCTTTAGCAGTTCATTCCTATTTACATTTCTCAATGTGTCCTTGTTAACAATTTTTTCCTTGCAGCCCCCAAACATGGTTTTACCTTAATTGATCTCCTTCTTTTCATTTGTTTCCCAGTTTCGTCCTCTTTTTCCTCTTCTCCGTCACTCTCAGAAGTCTTTTGATCATTTACAATTTCTGACTGTTCCCTTCTATCCATAGAAATTTCACAAACTCCAGGCATGTCTATTTGCATTTCTACTTGATCCTGTTGTTGTTCTTGTTCGTCTTGTAAGTTCCATTCTTCTCTGGGTTCTCCTTCGTCCTTTTCTGCTGTTACATCTTGTGTCATCGTTGTTCCTTCCTCCTGTTCCTTTTCGTTGTCTCCCTCATGCACCTGCCCGCTTACTTCTTGTTCTTCGTCTTCCTCCTCGTTTCTCATCCCACATTCACATTTGTTGGTCACCTCCTTGCAATCCGGGCACTTCACTGCTTTGCAGTCCCTCGCAAAATGACCCATCTCGCCGCACTTGTAACATTTGTAATCCGGACAGTCCTTCACAATGTGGTCCGGGCTCATGCACAGCCTGCAGGTCCTCACCTGATGACTATGCATCACCCGAAAGTATTGTGGTCCTTCTTCCGTCTCGAATTTTGTGCTATACGGGAGTGAGATCACTTCTTTGGGGAACCTGGTTTTTACAAACCTCGTTCCATCCTCGATGCTTGTGCCCGGATAAACTCTCCTTCTTATCTTAGAGATGGGGAAAACCCCCCATCCCTCCAGTTTCTTTAAAATGTTCTCATCGTCCAAATAAGCAGGCAGGTGCATTAAAGAAACCACATAGTCTCTATTTTTCAGTTTTTGTACCTCACAGGTTTTCCCTTTGATGATCAGTCCATCCATCAGCTCCTCCGTGTCTTCTTCTTTCTCCAACGTCACCTCGTAGTTATCCATTTGTTTAGGTCGAACCGCCAAGATTTTCCCAACTCCTATTTTCTCTATCACTGCTTTAATAATATCCTCCGCCTTTGCACCTCTCACTTCCGTTAAGTCCACTGTAACTGTTGCTTCTTTTGCATACACTCTTTCATGTTTTCTTTCTTTGCTTCTTTATCCTTTCCATGTCCATCTCGTCGTCTTTGTTCCAGTCCAGTTTCATTGCCAGTTGATGTTCCTCCTGCCATTGCTGTGGTCGATGCCGTTAATCCATCCATTTTAAACAAAAGAAACGCTTAAACACCCCCCAAACAGCAAAAAAGCTGTTGGGAGGAAAACTCAAAACAAACTAAAAAACTGTATTTAAAGACAAAACTAACAAATAAAAAACGAAAAATGGTGAGCCTGTCTCACCTACTGCAAACTTCGAACTGCCAACTCACTTCCTGTTACTCACTAGCTCCCTCTAGCGGTTCCAAGGTGGTATGGCCGTAAGCGAAAACTGCTGCCAAAATCAGGCTATTTAGACCATTAGTGAAGTAAACTAAGAAGAATTTTTGAAAGAAACTCAGAGACTCTTTCAGGCTTTCTGAAGAATCTCAGAGACATTTTCAGG
>JAZAVI010001148.1:0-12500 GCA_036326025.1 Chrosomus eos | reverse complement strand
CTCTTAATCTTAATTCCCTTAGTCTCCAAAATTGTAAAACTTGTGTTAATTTTAAATTAATATTCCTGTCCACGTAGCATCTCTAGCTTCTTTTACATTTACTCCTATGTTTACACCTAGAATCTTCACATACTCTTTCGTTATTTTAAAGGGAGTATCTGACCCTTTTATATCCCACCTCCTATACTCATTATTTCGATTTATCTACATTTTTTTTTTGCACCTGACGCTTTTCCGTATGTTCCCATATGTTCCCTTATTCTATTTATACTCTCTATGTCCTTAACTGTAAATGTGGTATCATCTGCATACTGATGAATTATGCTCATTCCCCCATATGGATATGAATTCCTCATACTCTTTATCTCCCCTTTAATCAGTGTTGCCAGAGGCTCTGCTGTTATTGAGTATAGAATGCCGACAGTGGACATCCTTGCCTGACTGACCTCTCTAAAGGAAAAGAGTCAGTTAACACCCCATAATTTTCACACAACTCCTAGCATTATCATATACTAACTTTATCCACCTTAGAATCCTCTCCCCAAATCCAAATTTTCTCATTGTTTGCTCCATGAAGCTGTGCCCCTAAACCCCATCAAACGCCTTGTTTAAATCCATCGATAAAACCAAACCCCCCTCCCCATCCTTTCCCATGCTTTCTACTACATCTCTTATTGTACTAATTGTGTCTGTGATATCTCTTCCCATTATGCTGTATGCTTGATTTGGTGATATTATTGTCCCCCACTACCTTTTTTATTCTATTAGCTAATACTTTTGTTAAATTTTATAGTCTTTTGTTTAAAAGACTCAACGGTCTATAATTTTCCAACTTAAGTGGACTCCCTTTATTTTTGTACAAGATGGTGATTACTCCTAAACCCATTGATTCTGGCATTTCCCCTCTCTCTTCCATACTCATATACAGCTTCCGCAATATTGGTGCTATAATATCAACAAAAGTCTTATAAAATTCATGTGTTAATCCGTCTGCACCCGGGCTTTTTTTTCGGTTTTGTTGCTCTATTGCTTCTTTTATTTCTTCAATCCTTATATCTCTTTCAAAACTACTTTTATCCTCTTCATTTAACCTAGCACTTACAGTATTTAAAACCTCATCCACACTGTCCTTTTTACACCTTCTTTCTTAAATAATTCTCTATAAAACGACTCTACTACTCTTATTATCTCCACATAAATACTACTTTTACCCCTTTTTCATTTTCCAACTCAAAAATATGTTTTTTTCTTCTGCTTTTTTTTTCTAAGTTCAGAAAGAACTTTGTACTCCTTTCTCCTTCTAAAGCATACTGTGCCCTACTCCTTACTATTGCCCCTTACTTTTTTCTTTTTCATATTCCTCTATCTCTGCTTTTATCTTCAAAAAACATTCTTTTCCATGCTTAGGATCCCTATCTATTTTCTCTGCTTCCTTCTTCAATGCATTTTCCATTGCTTCTACTTTACTCCTCGTCATGAAATCCCTTTGTTTTGAATATCTAACACTTCTTTTTTTAATTTTTGCTTTCATTATTTCCCACCATTCACACACATTTTCATCAAACAATGGTTTTCCATTTCATACCTTATACATTTCCTGATATTTTCTTTATATGCCTTTTCCTTTAGCAGAGATGCATTCAAACACACACTCCCCACCTCTCTCTTCCATATTTACACCAACCTTAACTGTCATAGCGGCCGTGGTCACTTATTCCTGTAAACTTATATTTCACATTTTTCACGTATCCTAACATTTCCCTTTTAATTAAACATAAATCTATTCGGCTTTGTTTCAAACTCCCCATCACCATTTGCCTTCTAGAAAACTCTCTTTTGTAAGGATTCTCCTCTCTCCAAGCATCAACTATATCCTCGCTCATCATCCATTCATTTAAATATTTCCTAACACATCTGATTTAAAATTTGCACTACTTGATGCATCTATCTTGTACACCAAACATTGAAGTCTCCCATTACTATAAATTTCCCTTTACATAAGGGCTTAATTTCTTTGAAGACTTCTTTTCTTTCAGTTTCTACATTAGGTGCATAAATATTTTATCAACCTAAATAGCTCATTGTGAAACATAAAATCTATTACTAACAATCTTCCTTTACCATCCTTATAAATTTGCTGTACATTATACACTCTATCCCTCTTCAAACAAAATCGCCACGGGCCCCAAGCTTTTTGATTTCCATGGTTAACAAAAATATCATCTTCCCACAATTTTTTTATATTTCCCATAATATCTTCCGTCCAATGAGTCTCTTGTAAACATATTATGTCTGCTTTAAGCATTCCCTTCACCTTTTCAAACTTGTTTACATCTCTTAGTCCATTGGTGTTCAAGCATGCAATGTTCATAACACCACACATAATATATATTATAGTTTTAAGGAATCTCAAACTCATTACAGTAAATCCAATTCCTTACTTTTTTTGCAGTATGCTCCCCTTCCCATTTTTCTTTCTTTTCTTCTTTATGCTCTTTTCCTCACTTGTGTCCATTTCCTCCTCCACGTTTAATGCTGGGTTTCTCTGACATCTCTTTGTCTCCTCTCCTCCTTCATCCTTCTCCTTCATACTTTTTGTACCTTGACTTTCACCATCACCTTTTGATATCTCTCCATCATCTTCTTCGTTCTCCCGTTCTTTCAATATTTTAGCTTTTTCCGTCTCTTAGATTTATCTCTTCATCTAGTTCCTGAACTTTATTTTTTTCTCCTCTCTCTCTCTGCCATAGTCTTGAGATCGCTTCCTCTCGACCACTCTCTCTCTCCGGCAGCTCTCCGTTTCCTTTTCCTTCTTTTTCAGACCAGGTGCCAGTTCTCACCTCTTCTCCAGCCGCTACACCTTCCTCCTCCCACTTTCTCTCCTCCTCATCCACCTCGTAAAGATCCGATGACTCTCCTTCGATGTCCTCTTCTCTCACCTCCGCCGGTGTTTCGCACACACACAGTCCAAACCTCATCTCACACTCCTTGCAATTCCCCTCCTTACACTCCCGTGCATAGTGTCCTTGCTTGTTGCACTTGAAGCCTTGAAGCTTGGGCGCTCTCACTATGTGCCCCGGTTGAATGCACAAGCGACATACTTTCACCTGTCTATCATGAATGACTCTGAAGTGCTCTTACCCCCCCCCTTGTGTCAAACTTTGTGGAATATGGCAAAGAATTGACCGTATCATTTTAACTTGACTTTTAAAAATCTGGTTCCATCCGAAAATCAGTCCCTGGCCCATTCCCTCTTTATTCTTTAGACAGCCGTCACTCCCCCTTTCCCTAGCTTTCTCATTATTTCCTCATCCTGGATGTCTAGGGAGACCCAGGAATGAAACACCATCTCTTGCTGTTTATTTCTTTTGCCATGATTCTACTCTTTTTTATCTTTAATCCACCAAAATTTTTTTTTCTTTTTCCTTTCTCCTCCCCATTGTTATTCATATTCCTTTTGGGGTTTTTACCTGCCTCCGATGACCACTCCACAATCCTCCTTACTTCTTTCCAACCATCATGGTTATTTTGTCCTCTCCCCTACTCCACCCGCACTGTTAGTTCTTTTCATAATTCCTTCCTTTGTCATCTTCAAACCCCCATTTTTACTCACATTCCGCTTTTCCACCCCTTTCCCTTTTTTATGTTGTCAGCTTGCATCGGGAAAATTTTTTTTCCCCTTTTTTGAAGAAATCCCCCCGGCCCATTTTCAGGCTTTTTTTTTTTTAAAAACCAGGGCCTTTTTTTTTTTTTTTTTTTTTTTTTTTTTTTTCATAAACCAAAAAAGCTTACAGCCCTTTTTCCCGGGTTTTTTTCCTCCCACCAACCCCCAAACCCCACCCCCGAACCCCTTTTAAAGGCTTTTCCGGTTAAAGAAGGGATTGGGGGGCGGGTTCCAAGTGGGTTGGGCCCAAACCCGAAAATTTTCCCTGCCCAAAATCAAGGTTTTTTAAACCCCATTGGGGTAATTTTAAAATGAAAATTTAAAAGAAAATTTAAAACCCTTTTTTCGGCCCCCCATGAATTCGGGCCCCCCCATTTTCATTTTTTTTTGAAAAATTTAAGGTACCCCCTTTTTTTTTTTTTTTTTTTTCAAAAACCCCAAAAAAATTTACCACCTTGGTTTTTTTCCCCAGGCCTTTTTTTTTCCCACCCTTTTTTTATTTTTTTAACCAGGGGCCCGGAAACCCTGCATTCCGAGAAAACCCAAACCCCTTTACCCAAGGTTTATCCCTAAGGAAAACTCCCCTTCCCCAAATCCCAACCCCCTGTTTAGATCTTTCTAATTTTTTTTTGAAGAATTTTTAAAGGAAACCCCCCCCCAGGCCTTTCAGGTTTTTCCCGGGAAAGAATTTCCCCCAAAAAAAACCCCAATTTTTTTTTTTTTTTTTTTTTTTTTTTTTTTAAAAAATTTTAAGGGTTTTTTTTTTTTTTTTTTTTTTTTTTTTGTTTTTTTTTTTTTTTTTTTTTTTAAAAAAAAAATTAAAACCCTTTGGTTTTTGGGGGGTTTTTTTCCCAAAAACCAAAATTTTCCAAACCGGGCCCCCACCTGTTCCTTCCGGATTAAACCCCAAGCCCCCCGGGGGGTTCCCAAAGGTGGAATGGCCGTAAGCAAAATTTGCTGCCAAAATCGGGCCCTATTTAAAGACCTTTAGTGAAGTAAACTAAGAAAAATTTTTTGAAAGAAACTCAGAGACTCTTTAAAGGCTTTCTGAAGAATCTCAGAGACTTTTTTAAAGGGTTTTTTTAAAAGAAGCTCAGGGACTCTTTTTTTTTTTTTTTTTTTTTTTAAAAAACAAAAAAGTTTAAACAGCACCTGGAAATTCCCAGGCGGTCCCCCTTCCAAGTAAAAACCGGGGCCGACCCGGCTTAGCTTCCGAATCAGACGAGACCCGGGGGTTCCAAGGGGGGAAGGGCCGAAGCGAAAACTCCCTTGCCCAAAACCCGGGCAATTTAGACCATTTGAAGAAAAACTAAAAAAATTTTTTTGAAAGAAACTCAAAGACTCTTTCAGGTTTTTCTGAAGAATCTCAGAGACATTTTCACTTTTTGAAGAAGCTCAGGAAACTCTTTTTTTTTTTTTTTTTTTTTTTTTTTTTCCAAAAACAAAAAACCCTTACAGCACCCTGGAAATTCCCAGGGGGTTCTCCCTCCAAGTACCCCGACCCCTGTTTTAGCTTCCGAGTTTCAGCCCAATGGGGCGGTTTCCAAGGGGTAGGGCCGAAGCGAAAACTGTTTGCCAAAACAGGCTATTTAGACCATTAGGAAGTAAACAAAGGGAAGAATTTTTGAAAGAAACTCAGAGACTTTTTCCAGGCTTTCTGAAGAATCTCAAGCCCTTTTTCGGGGCTTTTTGAAGAAGCCTAAAGGGACCTTTTTTTTTTTTTTTTTTTTTTCAAAAAAAAAAAAAGCTTACAGCACCTGGAAATTCCCAGGGGTCCCCCAAATCCCAAGAAACCCGGACCCCCTGCTTATTTTCCGAGATCAAGAAAATCGGGGGGTTTTCCCAAAAGGTGGTATGGCCTTTAACAAAAACCCTGCGGGCCAAAATCAGGCTATTTAGACCATTAGTGAATTTAAACTAAGAAAATTTTTGAAAAAAAACTCAAAGACCCTTTCATTTTTTCTAAAGAATCCAGAGACATTTTCAGGCTTTTTAAAGGGAACTCGGGGGACCCCTTTTTTTTTTTTTTTTTTTTTTTTTAAAAAAACAAAAAAGTTTTACAGCACCTGGTTTTCCCGGCCCGGTCCCCCCCCTCCAAGAAACCCGGGGACCCTCTTAGCTTCCGAATCAGACGGATCGGGGGGTTTTCCAAGGTGGAAATGGCCGAAAGGGCAAAAAACTGCTGCCAAAATCGGGCTTTTTTTGACCTTTTAATGAAGAAAACCCTAAGAAAAAATTTTTTGAAAAAAACTCAAGCCCTTTTTCAGGTTTTCCCCTGAAAATCTCAAAACCCTTTTTCAGCTTTTGAAGAAGCTCAGGGACTTTTTTTTTTTTTTTTTTTTTTTTTTTAAAAAAACAAAAAATTTTACAGCACCTGGTATTTCCCAGGGGGGTCTCCCCCAGTACTAACCGGGCCCCGACCCTCCCTTAGTTTCCCCGAGATCGGGAGGGAAAATTCGGGGGGTTTTCCCCAAGGGTGGTAGGGCCGTAAGCAAAACTGTTTCGCCAAAATCAGGCTATTTAGACCAAAAAGTAAAGTAAAAAGAAAAATTTTTTAAAAGAAACTCAGAGACTCTTTACTTTCTAAAGAATCTCAGAGACATTTTCAGGTTTTTTGAAGAAGCTCAGGGACTTTTTTTTTTTTTTTTTTTTTTTTTTCAAAAACAAAAAAGTTTACAGCACCTGGAAACCCCAGGCGGTCTCCCATCCAATAAACCCCCAACCCCTTTTTTAAACCCTTTCCGAAAATCAAGGGAATCGGGGGGGGTTTCCCAAGGGGGGTAGGGCCGTAAGGGCAAAAAACTGCTCCCAAAAAACCCAGGCTATTTAGCCCAAATTATGAAAAACAAAGGGAAAATTTTTTTAAAGAAACCAGAGCCCTCTTTCAGGTTTTTCTGAAGAATCCAGAGACATTTCAGCTTTTTTGAAGAAGCCCCGGGATTTCTTTTTTTTTTTTTTTTTTTTTTTTCAAAACAAAAAAGTTTTACAGCACCTGGTATTCCCAGGGGGTCCCCCATCCAAGTACCCGGGGCCCCCCCCTTTTTAGCTTCCGAATCAAAAGATACGGGGTTTCCCAAGGGGGGAAATGGCCGTAAGCAAAAACTGTTTTGCCCAAAATCAGGCAATTTAGACCTTTAGGAAGAAAACTAAGAAGGAATTTTTTTGAAAGAAAACTCAAGCCCTTTTTTCCCGGGGCTTTCTGAAGAATCTCAAGAAAATTTTCCCAGGCTTTTTGAAGAAGCTCAGGGACTCTTTTTTTTTTTTTTTTTTTTTTCAAAAAAAAAAAAAGCTTACGGGCCCCTGGTTTTCCCCAGCGGTCCCCCCATCCGTACTAACCGGGGCCCACCCTGCTTACTTCCCGAATCAGACGAGATCGGGGGGTTTTCCAAAAGGTGGTATGGCCGTAAGCGAAAACGCTGCCAAAATCGGGCTTTTTAAACCCAATTAGTAAAAGAAAACTAAAAAGGGTTTTTTTAAAAGAAACCCCGAGACTCTTTCGGCTTTCTGAAGGGAATCCAGAGACATTTTCAGGCTTTTGAAAAACTCGGGGACTCTTTTTTTTTTTTTTTTTTTTTTTTTCAAAAAAAAAAAAAGCTACAGCCCCCTGGTATTCCCAGGCGGTTTTCCCATCCAAGAAAACCCCCGACCCTGCTTGGTTTCCGAGATCAGCCCCGAGATCGGGCGGTTCCCAAAAGGTGGTAAGGGCCCCCGAAGCAAAACTCCCTGCCAAAATCGGGCCTTTTTTAGATTTTTATGAAGTAAACTAAGAAAAATTTTAAAAAGGAAACTCAGAGCCCTTTTTTCCTTTCTGAAGAATCTCAAAGACATTTTCGGGTTTTTTGAAGAAGCTCAGGACCTTTTTTTTTTTTTTTTTTTTTTTTCAAAAACAAAAAACTTACAGCCCCTGGTATTCCCACCCGGTCCCCCATCCAAGTCCCCCGACCCTCCCTTTAGCTTCCGAGTCAAACAGATGGGGGTTTTTCCCCAAGGGGAATGGCCTTTAAGCAAAACCCTGCCCCAAAATCAGGCTATTTGGGCCCCTTTAGTAAGTAAACTAAGAAAATTTTGAAAAAAAACTCAGAGACTCTTTCAGGTTTTTCTGAAAATCTCAGAGACATTTTCAGGCTTTTTTAAAAGAACCAGGGACTTTTTTTTTTTTTTTTTTTTTTTTTTCAAAAAAAAAAAACTTAAAAGAAACCTGGTTTTCCCCCCAGGGGGGTCCTCCCAAACCAAGTACCCCCCGACCCTCCCTTAGTTCCCGGGTTTTCAAGAGATCGGGCGGTTCCAAGGTGTAGGCCGAAGGCAAAACTGCGGCCAAAATAAAGGCCCTATTTAGCCCATTAGTAAAATAAACTAAGAAAAATTTTTTTTGAAAAAACCAAGACTCTTTCAGGCTTTCTGAAGAATCTCAAGACTTTTTCGGGCTTTTTTAAGAAGCTCAGGGACTTTTTTTTTTTTTTTTTTTTTTTTTTTAAAAAACAAAAAAGCAAACAGCACCTGGTATTCCCAGGCGGTCCCCATCCAAGTACCCGGGGACCCTGCTTACCCTTCCGAGACCCAACGAATCGGGGGGTTTTCCAATTTTGGTAGGGCCGTAACAAAAAAACTCCCCCAAAATAAGCAAATTTAGACCATTAGTGAAGAAAAACTAAGAAAAATTTTTTTGAAAGAAACTCAGAAAACCTCTTTCGGGCCCTTTTGAAGAAAACTCAAGACATTTTAAAGGCTTTTTTGAAGAACCCTCGGGGACTTTTTTTTTTTTTTTTTTTTTTTTTTTTAAAAAAACAAAAAAGTTTAAACAGAAACCGGTTTTTCCCAGGGCGGTCCCCCATCCAAAAACAAACCCGGGCCCCCGCCCCGCTAGCTTCCGAATCAAGACGAGATCGGGGGTTTTTCCCAAAGGGTGGAAAAGGCCGTAAGCGAAAACGCTCCCCAAAAATCAGGCTTTTTTAGACCATTAGTGAAGTAAACTAAGAAAAATTTTTGAAAGAAACTAAAAGACTCTTTCAGGTTTTCTGAAGAATCCCCAAGAAAATTTTCGGGCTTTTTGAAGAAGTTTCCAGGGACTCTTTTTTTTTTTTTTTTTTTTTCAAAAACAAAAAAGCTTACAGCACCTGGAATTCCCAGGGCGGTCTCCCACCCCAAACCCCGGGACCCGGGGCTTAGCTTCCGAAAATCAACAATCGGGGGTTCCAAGGGAAAGGGCCGAAAGCGAAAACCCCTGCCAAAATAAAGGCATTTAAAACCTTTTTTTTGAATAAACAAAAAAAAATTTTTGAAAGAAATCAGAGACTTTTTAAAGGCTTTCTAAAGAACTCAGAGACATTTTAAAGGGCTTTTTTGAAGAAGCTCAGGGCCTTTTTTTTTTTTTTTTTTTTTTTAAAAAACAAAAAAAGCTTACAGCACCGGGGTTTTCCCCCAGGCGGCGCTCCCCATCCAAGTACCCGGGGGGGGGGGGGGACCCTGCTTAGTTTCCCGAATCAGACGAGATGGGGCCCTTTCCCAAAAGGGGGTTTGGGGCCCCGTAAGCAAAAACCCTGCCGCCAAAATAAAGGCTATTTAACCTTTAAAGGGGAAGTAAACTAAAAAAATTTTTTTGAAAGAAACCAGAGACTTTTTCAGGTTTTCTAAAAGAATCTCAGAGACATTTTCGGGTTTTTTTGAAGAAGCTCGGGGAATTTTTTTTTTTTTTTTTTTTTTTTTTTTTTTCAAAAAAAAAAAAAGTTTACAGCACAGGGTTTATTCCCCCAGGCGGTCTCCCATCCAAGTACCCGGGGCCCCCCTTTGTTTAAAGCTTCCGAGACCCAACGAATCGGGGGGTTTCCCAAGGGGGTATGGCCGAAAAGCAAAAAACCGTTTCCCAAAATAAAGGCTATTTAGCCCCATTAGTGAAGTAAACTAAAAAAGAATTTTTTGAAAGAAACTCAGAGCCCTTTTTCCCAGGTTTTTCTGAAGAATCCCAAGACATTTTCAGGTTTTTTTAAGAAGCTCGGGGACTTTTTTTTTTTTTTTTTTTTTTTTTTCAAAAAAAAAAAAAGTTTTACAGCACCTGGTTTTCCCCCGGGCCCGGTTTTCCCACCCAAAAGTACCCGGGCCCCCCTTCTTATTTCCAAAACAACGAATCGGGGTTCCAAGGGGGAAATGCCGTAAGCGAAAACTTTGCCAAAATCGGGGCTATTTAGAAGGGTTAAAGGGAAATTAAAAAATTTTTAAAAAGAAAAAGGGAAAAAGGTTTTAAAGAACCCTAAAAAAAAGGCTTTTGGGTTTTTAAAGAACCCGGGGCTCTTTTTTTTTTTTTTTTAAAAAAAAAAGGGTTTCCAATGTTCCCCAGGCCCCCCACTCTTTTTTATCCCGGCCCCTCCCCATTTCCAAACTCAACCTTCCAAGGGATCCTCCCTTTCCAAAATCCTTTTTTATTAAAAAAAATTTTCCAAAAACTCTTTCACTTTCTTTCCCCCGGCTTTCCCCACCCTTTTTGGAACTCCAATTTCTTTTTTTTTTTTTTTTTTTTAAAAAACCCCAAAATTTCGCCCGTACCGAGGGGGAAAAAAATCCAATTCTCCACCCTTTTCCCCTCTTAGTTTTCCAGATCCCAACCCTTTTTTCCCCCTAAGGAAAAACTGCTCCTGCATTTAAATTAGGTAAAGTTTTGGTTTTAAAGAAACTCAAACTTTTTCCCCCTTTTCCTCTCGGGTTTTCCCCCTTTTTAAAACCCCTTTTTTTTTTTTTTTTTTTTAAAAACAAAAAACTCCCCTTTTCCCCACGACTCCCTAAGACCAACCCTCCTTGCTTTAACCCCGTTCCCCGGCTTTCCCTTGTTCCTAAAAAACGCTGCCTTTTGCCTTATGGTAAAAAAAAATTTTAAAACCAAACCTTCGGCTTTTCTAAAATTCCGGCCTTTTCATTTTTCTGGGGCCTATTTTTTTTTTTTTTTTTTTTTTAAAAAACCCAAAAAAGTTTTAACGCCCCCTTGGTAATTCCCGGCTCCCTCTTCCTCCCCGCCCTGCTTTTTCCCCAATCCCCTTTTCCCTTTTAAGGGGTTCCTCCCCGCGAAAATTTTCCCCTAACCCCCCACTTTTTCCCCCCTTTTTAAAAAATTTAAAAAATTTTTAAAAAACCCCGCCTTTTCCGGCCCTTTGCTTTCCCCAAACCTTTTTCCTTTTTTAAAACTCGGCCCTTTTTTTTTTTTTTTTTTTTTTTACCCCTTTCCAACCCAACTCTAAAACAAACCCAAACCCCCACCCTCTTTACTCCCGGATAAACGATCTTCTTCCTACCTTAAAAATCTCCTCATTTTTCCATTATAATAAACTGGAAAAATTTTAAAAAAACTACGACTCTTTAAAGGTTTTAAAAGTTCCCCCGAAATTTTCCGGTTTTAAAATCAACTTTTTTTTTTTTTTTTTTTTCCAAAAACAAAAACCTTCCCCGGAAATCCCCGGCCGGTCTCCCCATCCAAACTGGCCCCCTTTTTTAATTTTGGTCCCCAACGGTTTCCAATTTATCCTTAAAAAAATTTTCCCCCAAATTAAAGGCTTTTTAAAGTGTAAGTAAACAAAAAAAAATTTTTTGGGGAAAGGAAACCCGAGATTTTAAAATTCGGGCTTTCTGAAGAATCTCAGAGACATTTTCAGGTTTTTTTAAAGGAAGCTCGGGGAACCTTTTTTTTTTTTTTTTTTTTTTCAAAAACAAAAAAGCTTACAGCACCTGGTATTCCCAGGCGGTCTCCCATCCAAGTAACCAACCCGCCCTTTAGCTTCCGAGATCAGACGAGATCGGGCGGTTCCAAGGTGGTATGGCCGTAAGCGAAAACTGCTGCCAAAATCGGGCTATTTAGACCATTAGTGAAGTAAACTAAGAAAATTTTTGAAAGAAACTCAGAGACTCTTTCAGGCTTTCTGAAGAATCTCAGAGACATTTCCAGGCTTTTTGAAGAAGCTCAGGGACTCTTTTTTTTTTTTTTTTTTTTTTTTCAAAAACAAAAAAGCTTACAGTCACCTGGTATTCCCGGGCGGTCTCCCATCCAAGTACTAACCAGCCCGACCCTGCTTAGCTTCCGAGATCAGACGAGATTCGGGCGGTTCCAAGGTGGAAATGGCCGTAAGCGAAAACTGCTGCCAAAATCAGGCTATTTAGACCATTAGTGAAGTAAACTAAGAAGAATTTTTGAAAGAAACCCTCAGAGACTCTTTCGGGCTTTCTGAAGAATCTCAAGACTTTTTCCCAGGCTTTTTGAAGAAGCTCAGGGACTCTTTTTTTTTTTTTTTTTTTTTTTTCAAAACAAAAAAGTTTACAGCACCTGGTATTCCCAGGCGTTCTCCCATCCCAAGTACCCCCGACCCCGCTTAGCTTCCGAGATCAGACGAAAACGGGCGGTTCCCAAGGTGGTATGGCCGTAAGCAAAAAACTGCTGCCAAAATCAGGCAAATTTAGACCATTAGTGAAGTAAACTAAGAAGAATTTTTTTGAAAGAAACTCAGAGACCTTCAGGCTTTCTGAAAATTTCTCAGAGACATTTTCAGGCTTTTTGAAGAAGCTCAGGGACTCTTTTTTTTTTTTTTTTTTTTTTCAAAAAAAAAAAAGCTTACAGACCGGGATTCCCAGGGGGGTCCCCCACCAATCAACCGGGCCCGACCCGCTTAGCTTCCGAGATCAGACGAGATCGGGCGTTCCAAGGGGGGTATGGCCGAAGCGAAAACTGCTGCCAAAATCAGCTATTTAGACCATTAGTGAAGTAAACTAAGAAGAATTTTTGAAAGAAACTCAAGACTCTTTCAGGCTTCTGAAAAAACCAGAACATTTTCAGCTTTTTGAAAAGCTCAGGGACTCTTTTTTT
>JAZAVI010001147.1:0-28366 GCA_036326025.1 Chrosomus eos | reverse complement strand
TTTTTGGATATTTTGTTATAACTTTTGACCACAAGGTGGCGCTGTTTCAAAATACTTTTAGTACCTTCAGGGGATGGTGTTGTTGGCACATTCTGAGTTTCTTAATATTACATCAATGCATTTGTTTAGTATAGCATTTTATTTCACAAAACTGTATTGAACTCAATGGGAATTTCATGTTTTGTTCTATTATAGCGCCACCAAGAGGCTCAATCCCACCATTTTTTTTATGTGACCTCAAAGTGAGCCCATACATGTGTGTGTAAAATTTGGTGAAAATATCTCATTTAGTTTTGGAGTTATATACATTTATGTGAATAAACACATAAAAAATGACTGACACTTGACTTTGATTGGATTTTACTACCCCTTACTATCAATATTTTCGCATTTGGGCATTAGCGTATAGCCTATCGACCTATGTTTCCAAACTTCTGGCGGTGGTTTCGTCTCGATCGGACAAGCGGTTTCGAAGATATCGGCAAATGTTTTTTAAGCGCTAAATCACAACGCTACACAAACCGTAAACAAAACCTAAGCATATTTGGTATCTGTGGACTCGGCAAGGATTCAGGATCCCAACGAGATGACTCCCGTGAAAATACGTCAAACACAACCAGAGTTATAAGCATTTGAAAAATCAATTTTGCCACTAGGTGGCGCTGTTTCGAAACTTCTCAGGCTCCTTCAGGGTATCGTACTGATGACCCATACCGAGTTTCGTAACAATTCGTTCATGCGTTCATAAAATACAGCATTTTAGCACATAATTCAAAATGGCCGACAGCCAAAATGGCCGATCTGGGAAAATTGGATATCTGTCGACTCGGCATGACGCCCTGAATCTAACAAGACCAACTTTATTATTTTTGGACAAACTGTTCAGTAGTTATGAGCAAAAATAGCAATTTTTCGTATCTCTGGACCAGTAGGTGGCGCTACGCCGAAACGCAGCATGTAGCCTCAGGTCATGCTTGTAATGACATGTACCAAGTTTGGTTTGAATACGATAAAGCGTTGCGGAGATACAGCCTTATGTCTGTTTTCGCAAGCGCTACTTAAAATTAATTTGCGTGGTATTCGAGAACAACTTGCAGCGTTTTTATGAATTCCATAACTTTTTGTCAGCACGGTCTGGAGATGATCTGGTTCAATTTTGGTGAGAATCGGAACAACGGCCTAGGAGGAGTTCGAAAAAGTAGCTTTTTCGGATAATTACAAATGGCGGACAAATTGTCGTGACGGAAAATGACGTCATAGGGTGCAATCGAATCGGCATGA
The DNA here is from genome assembly GCA_036326025.1 of Chrosomus eos. Lineage (NCBI taxonomy): Eukaryota > Metazoa > Chordata > Actinopteri > Cypriniformes > Leuciscidae > Chrosomus > Chrosomus eos. Next base: position 27,085 of record JAZAVI010001147.1, on the reverse strand, counting down.
GCAGAGGAATAAGAGGACAAAGGATTTGTGATTCTAGCCATTATGGTTCAAAAGTTATAAGCATAAACATGAGTAAATCTTTGGACAGTTGGTGGCGCTAGAGGGATTGAGTTGGAGACTCCAAATTTGCTCTGGTGACTTTTCAGACTGTCCTCTATCAGTGTACCAAATTTCATAACTTTCCCGCAAACGGTTCTATGGGCTGCCATAGACACCCAGTCGGAAGAAGAATAATAATAAGAACGGGAACAGATACAATAGGTGCCACCGCACCTTCGGTGCTTGGCCCCTAAATATAGCTGCAAGCAGCAATAACCGGGGCCAAGCGCAAAGAAGACGACAAGACATGTCAACATGTGTCAGACCAACTGCAGCAAGGAGCAATTTAAGACATTTAAAGATTAATTTAGGCAAAATGGCTTAAAAATCACACTAATTAACAAAAAATGTGATTTAATGGATTATCACTTTTGACCAATAGGTGGCGTAGTTACAAAAACGATGTGATGTGGTCAGAGTCTGGTGACAATGACAAACCTTAAGACCAGTGGCATTAAAATACGCAGATTTATTCAAAAGTTTTTAGAAATTATGTTATAACCTTTTACCAAAAGGTGGCGCTGTCTCGAAATGTTTTGAGTACCTTCAGGGCATGGTGCTGATGGCACATGCTGAGTTTTGTAATGTTACACCAATGCATTCGTTAAGAATAGCATGTTACGTTCTATTATAGCGCCACCAAGAGGCTCAATCCCACCATTTTTTTTATGTGACCTCAAAGTGAGCCCATACATGTGTGTGTAAAATTTGGTGAAAATATCTCATTTAGTTTTGGAGTTATATACATTTATGTGAATAAACACATAAAAATGACTGACACGTGACTTTGATTGGATTTTACTACCCCTTACTATCAATATTTTCGCATTTGGGCATTAGCGTATAGCCTATCGACCTATGTTTCCAAACTTCTGGCGGTGGTTTCGTCTCGATCGGACAAGCGGTTTCGAAGATATCGGCAAATGTTTTTTAAGCGCTAAATCACAACGCTACACAAACCGTAAACAAAACCTAAGCATATTTGGTATCTGTGGACTCGGCAAGGATTCAGGATCCCAACGAGATGACTCCCGTGAAAATATGTCAAACACAACCAGAGTTATCAGCATTTGAAAAATCAATTTTGCCACTAGGTGGCGCTGTTTCGAAACTTCTCAGGCTCCTTCAGGGTATCGTACTGATGACCCATACCGAGTTTCGTAACAATTCGTTCATGCGTTCATAAAATACAGCATTTTAGCACATAATTCAAAATGGCCGACAGCCAAAATGGCCGATCTGGGAAAATTGGATATCTGTCGACTCGGCATGACGCCCTGAATCTAACAAGACCAACTTTATTATTTTTGGACAAACTGTTCAGTAGTTATGAGCAAAAATAGCAATTTTTCGTATCTCTGGACCAGTAGGTGGCGCTGCGCCGAAACGCAGCATGTAGCCTCAGGTCATGCTTGTAATGACATGTACCAAGTTTGGTTTGAATACGATAAAGCGTTGCGGAGATACAGCCTTATGTCTGTTTTTGCCAGCTCTTTTTAAAATTAAATTGCGTGGTATTCGAGAACAACTTGCAGCGTTTTTATGAATTCCATAACTTTTTGTCAGCACGGTCTGGAGATGATCTGGTTCAATTTTGGTGAGAATTGGAACAACGGCCTAGGAGGAGTTCGAAAAAGTAGCTTTTTCGGATAATTACAAATGGCGGACAAATTGTCGTGACGGAAAATGACGTCATAGGGTGCAATCGAATCGGCATGAGCCAAGGAATAAGAGGACAAAGGATTTGTGATTCTAGCCATTATGGTTCAAAAGTTATAAGCATAAACATGAGTAAATCTTTGGACAGTTGGTGGCGCTAGAGGGATTGAGTTGGAGACTCCAAATTTTCTCTGGTGACTTTTCAGACTGTCCTCTATCAGTGTACCAAATTTCATAACTTTCCCGCAAACGGTTCTATGGGCTGCCATAGACACCCAGTCGGAAGAAGAATAATAATAAGAACGGGAACAGATACAATAGGTGCCTCGCACCTTCGGTGCTTGGCCCCTAAATATAGCTGCAAGCAGCAATAACCGGGGCCAAGCGCAAGAAGCGGCAACAGATGCCATCATGGGTGGGAGTGGCAGACCAACTGCAGCAATGAGCAATTAAAGACATTTTAGGAGAACTTTGGATAAATGGCTAAAAAATCATAGATACAGCAACTTTTAAGATAATTTAATGGTTTATCACTTTCGACCAATAGGTGGCGCAGTTACAAAACTGATGTGATGTGGTCAGAGTGAAGTGACAATGACACATATAAAATTTGGTGTCAATATGTCAAGGCATTGCAGAGATAAAGCCCAAATAGTGCTTTTAGCATCATGCCTCAACTTTGCTGCTGCGCTATACGAAAACGGTTTCATCTATCGACACGAAATCTATAACTTTTAGTCGGCAGGGTCTGGAGATGATACGATTGGATTTTGGTGAAAATCGGACAAACGGTCTAGGAGGAGTTCGAAAAAGTAGGTTTTGACTGAAAATCAAGATGGCGGACAGGAAGTTCGGCCAAATAAGGAAAACCTGGTATCTATGTTCTCAGCTTGACCCAAGGAATCTATTAAGACCAGTGGCATTTCAACAGGCAGATTTATTCAAAAGTAATTAGCCTTTTTGGAAATTTTGTTATAACTTTTGACCACAAGGTGGCGCTGTTTCGCAATATTTTTAGTACCTTCAGGGGATGGTGTTGTTGGCACATTCTGAGTTTCTTAATATTACATCAATGCATTTGTTTAGTATAGCATTTTATTTCACAAAACTCTATTGAAGTCAATGGGAATTTCATGTTTTGTTCTATTATAGCGCCACCAAGAGGCTCAGTCCCACAATTTTTTTTATGTGTCCTCAGAGTGAGCCCATACGTATGTGTGTCAATTTTGGTGAAAATATCTCAATTCACTTCAGAGTTATAGACAATTATATGAAAAAAACACGTAAAAAATGACTGACACGTGACTTTGTTTGAATTTTACTACCCCTTACTATCAATATTTTCGCATTTGGGCATTAGCGTATAGCCTATCGACCTATGTTTCCAAACTTCTGGCGGTGGTTTCGTCTCGATCGGACAAGCGGTTTCGAAGATATAGCCAAATGTTTTTTTCGCGCTAAATCGCAACGCTACACAAACCGTAAGACGAAACCCAGCATGTTTGGTATCGTTGGACTCGGCAACGATTCAGGAGCTCAAAAAGATGACTCTCGTGAAAATAAGTCAACCACACCCAAAGTTATAAGCATTTGAAAAAAAAAGTTCACCACTATGTGGCGCTGTTTCGAAACTTCTCAGGCTCTTTCAGGGCATCGTACTGATGACCCATACCGAGTTTCGTAATAATCCGTTCATGCGTTCAGAAAATACAGCATTTTAGCACATAATTCAAAATGGCCGACAGACAAAATGGCCGATATGGAAAAATTGGATATCAGTCCACTCGGTATGACGTCCTGAATCTAACAAGACCAATTTTATTATTTTTGGACAAACTGTTCAGAAGTTATAAGCAAAAATAGCCATTTTTCATATCTCCGGACCAGTAGGTGGCGCTGCGCCGAAACGCTGCATGTTGTCTCAGATAAAGCTTGTGATGACATGTACCAAGTTTGGTGTCAATACGATAAAGCGTTGTGGAGATACAGCCTTAAGTCCGTTTTTGCGAGCGCTACGAAATATTTGTTCGTGCGTTTATCAAAAACGGTTTTGACGAATCAACATTATTCTAATAACTTTTTGTCGGCATGCTCTGGAGATGATCTGGATCAATTTTCGTGGAAATCGGAGCATCGGCCTAGGAGGAGTTCGAAAAAGTACGTTTATTGAACAATTCAAAATGGCGGCCATATTTTTATGACGGAAAATGACGTCATAGGGAGCATTCGAATCGTCATGAGCTCAGGAATCAGAGGAAAAAAGAATTTTCTTGATAGGCCGTACGGTTCAAAAGTTATTAGCATAATAAAACTGAAACTTTGGACAGGTGGTGGCGCTAGAGGGAATGAGTTAGAGACACCAAAATTGGTGTATTTAATGTTGGGACTGTCCTCTATCAGAATGTCAAACCAAAACAACTTTCCCGCAAACGGTTCTATGGGCTGCCATAGACGCCCAGTCGGAAGAAGAACAAGAATAATAATAAATATAGCTGCAAGCAGCCATTAAACGGGGCCAAGCAGTAGAAGACGATAAGACATGCCAACATGGCTGAAAGTGTCAGACCAACTGAAAAAATGAGCAATTTAAAGACATTTTAAGAGGAATTTCGGCAAATGGTCGAAAAATCATGCATACAGTAACTTATGAGATGATTTAATGGTTTATCACTTTCGACCAATAGGTGGCGCAGTTATGAACTCGATGTGATGTGGTCAGAGTGAAGTGACAATGACACATACAAAGTTAGTTGTCAATATGTCGAGACATTGCAGATATAAAGCCTTAATAGTCATTTTGGCAGCATGCCTCAACTTTGCTGCTGCGGTATACGAAAACGGTTTTGTCTATCGACACGAAATCCATAACTTTTGGTCGGGACGGTCTGAAGATGATACGATTCGATTTTGGTGAAAATCGGAAAAAACGGTCTAGGAGGAGTTCGAAAAAGTAGGTTTTGACTGAAAATCAAGATGGCGGACAGGAAGTTCGGCCAAATAAGGAAAACCTGGTATCTATGTTCTCAGCTTGACCCAAGGAATCTATTAAGACCAGTGGCATTTCAACAGGCAGATTTATTCAAAAGTTATTAGCCTTTTTGGAAATTTTATTATAACTTTTGACCACAAGGTGGCGCTGTTTCGAAATATTTTTAGTACCTTCAGGGGATGGTGTTGTTGGCACATTCTGAGTTTCTTAATATTACATCAATGCATTTGTTTAGTATAGCATTTTATTTCACAAAACTCTATTGAAGTCAATGGGAATTTCATGTTTTGTTCTATTATAGCGCCACCAAGAGGCTCAGTCCCACAATTTTTTTTATGTGTCCTCAGAGTGAGCCCATACGTATGTGTGTCAATTTTGGTGAAAATATCTCAATTCACTTCAGAGTTATAGACACTTATATGAAAAAACACGTAAAAAATGACTGACACGTGACTTTGTTTGAATTTTACTACCCCTTACTATCAATATTTTCGCATTTGGGCATTAGCGTATAGCCTATCGACCTATGTTTCCAAACTTCTGGCGGTGGTTTCGTCTCGATCGGACAAGCGGTTTCGAAGATATAGCCAAATGTTTTTTTCGCGCTAAATCGCAACGCTACACAAACCGTAAGACGAAACCCAGCATGTTTGGTATCGTTGGACTCGGCAACGATTCAGGAGCTCAAAAAGATGACTCTCGTGAAAATAAGTCGACCACACCCAAAGTTATAAGCATTTGAAAAAAAAAGTTCACCACTAGGTGGCGCTGTTTCGAAACTTCTCAGGCTCTTTCAGGGCATCGTACTGATGACCCATACCGAGTTTCGTAACAATTCGTTCATGCGTTCAGAAAATACAGCATTTTAGCACATAATTCAAAATGGCCGACAGACAAAATGGCCGATCTGGGAAAATTGGATATCAGTCGACTCGGTATGACGCCCTGAATCTAACGAGGCCACTTTTATGATTTTTGAACAAACCGTTCAGGAGTTATGAGCAAAAATAACCATTTTTCATATCTCCGGACCAGTAGGTGGCGCTGCGCCGAAACGCTGCATGTTGCCTCAGGTCATGCTTGTGATGACTTGTACCAAGTTTGGTCTGAATACGATAAAGCGTTGCGGAGATACAGCCTTAAGTTTGTTTTCGCAAGCTCTACGTAAAATTATTTTGCACGTCATTCAAAAACTTTTAAGCGAATCAACTTGAATTCCATAACTTTTTGTCCCCACTGTCTGAAGATGATCTGGTGCAATTTTGGTGAAAATCGGAGCATCGGCCTAGGAGGAGTTCGAAAAAGTAGCTTTTTCTGAAAATTCAAGATGGCGGCCAAATTATTATGACGGAAAATGACGTCATAGGGTGCAATCGAATCGGCATGAGCTCAGGAACAAGGGGAAAAAAGAATTTTGATGATAGGCCTTACGGTTCAAAAGTTATTAGCATAATAAAAGTGAAAATTTGGACAGGTGGTGGCGCTAGAGGGAATGACTTAGAGACACCAAAATTGGTGTATTTAATGTTGGGACTGTCCTCTATCAGAATGTCAAACCAAAACAACTTTCCCGCAATCGGTTCTATGGGCTGCCATAGACGCCCAGTCGGAAGAAAAAGAATAATAATAATAAGAACGGGAACAGATACAATAGGTGCCCGCACCTTCGGTGCTTGGCCCCTAATAATAAGAACCGGAACAGATACAATAGGTGCCTCCGCACCTTTGGTGCTTGGCCCCTAATAATAATAAGAACCGGAACAGATACAATAGGTGCCACCGCACCTTCGGTGCTTGGCCCCTAATAAGAACCGGAACAGATACAATAGGTGCCACCGCACCTTCGGTGCTTGGCCCCTAAATATAGCTGCAAGCAGCAATAACCGGGGCCAAGCGCAAAGAAGACGACAAGACATGCCAGCATGTGTCAGACCAACTGCAGCAAGGAGCAATTTAAGACATTTAAAGATTAATTTAGGCAAAATGGCTTAAAAATCACACTAATTAACTAAAAATGTGATTTAATGGATTATCACTTTTGACCAATAGGTGGCGTAGTTACAAAAACGATGTGATGTGGTCAGAGTCTGGTGACAATGACAAACCTTAAGACCAGTGGCATTAAAATACGCAGATTTATTCAAAAGTTTTTTAGAAATTATGTTATAACTTTTGACCAAAAGGTGGCGCTGTCTCGAAATGTTTTGAGTACCTTCAGGGCATGGTGCTGATGGCACATGCTGAGTTTTGTAATGTTACACCAATGCATTCGTTAAGAATAGCATGTTACGTTCTATTATAGCGCCACCAAGAGGCTCAATCCCACCATTTTTTTTATGTGACCTCAAAGTGAGCCCATACATGTGTGTGTAAAATTTGGTGAAAATATCTCATTTAGTTTTGGAGTTATATACATTTATGTGAATAAACACATAAAAAATGACTGACACGTGACTTTGATTGGATTTTACTACCCCTTAATATCAATATTTTCGCATTTGGGCATTAGCGTTTAGCCTATCGACCTATGTTTCCAAACTTCTGGCGGTGGTTTCGTCTCGATCGGACAAGCGGTTTCGAAGATATCCACAAATGTTTTTTAAGCGCTAAATCACAACGCTACACAAACCGTAAACAAAACCTAAGCATATTTGGTATCTGTGGACTCGGCAAGGATTCAGGATCCCAACGAGATGACTCCCGTGAAAATACGTCGAACACAACCAGAGTTATCAGCATTTGAAAAATCAATTTTGCCACTAGGTGGCGCTGTTTCGAAACTTCTCAGGATCCTTCAGGGTATCGTACTGATGACCCATACCGAGTTTCGTAACAATTCGTTCATGCGTTCATAAAATACAGCATTTTAGCACATAATTCAAAATGGCCGACAGCCAAAATGGCCGATCTGGGAAAATTGGATATCTGTCGACTCGGCATGACGCCCTGAATCTAACAAGACCAACTTTATTATTTTTGGACAAACTGTTCAGTAGTTATGAGCAAAAATAGCAATTTTTTGTATCTCTGGACCAGTAGGTGGCGCTGCGCCGAAACGCAGCATGTAGCCTCAGGTCATGCTTGTAATGACATGTACCAAGTTTGGTTTGAATACGATAAAGCGTTGCGGAGGTACAGCCTTATGTCTGTTTTTGCAAGCGCTACTTAAAATTAATTTGCGTGGTATTCGAGAACAACTTGCAGCGTTTTTATGAATTCCATAACTTTTTGTCAGCACGGTCTGGAGATGATCTGGTTCAATTTTGGTGAGAATCGGAACAACGGCCTAGGAGGAGTTCGAAAAAGTAGCTTTTTCGGATAATTACAAATGGCGGACAAATTGTCGTGACGGAAAATGACGTCATAGGGTGCAATCGAATCGGCATGAGCCAAGGAATAAGAGGACGAAGGATTTGTGATTCTAGCCATTATGGTTCAAAAGTTATAAGCATAAACATGAGTAAATCTTTGGACAGTTGGTGGCGCTAGAGGGATTGAGTTGGAGACTCCAAATTTGCTCTGGTGACTTTTCAGACTGTCCTCTATCAGTGTACCAAATTTCATAACTTTCCCGCAAACGGTTCTATGGGCTGCCATAGACGCCCAGTCGGAAGAAGAAGAAGAAACGGAAGAATAAATATAGCTGCAAGCAGCAATAACCGGGGCCAAGCGCAAAGAAGACGACAAGACATGCCAACATGTGTCAGACCAACTGCAGTAAGGAGCAATTTAAGACATTGTCAGATGAATTTAGGCAAAATGGCTTTAAAAATCACACTAATTAACTAAAAATATGATTTAATGAATTATCACTTTCGACCAATAGGTGGCGTAGTTACTAAATCGAGTGACAATGACAAACCTTAAGACCAGTGGCATTAAAATATGCAGATTTATTCAAAAGTTTTTAGAAATTATGTTATAACTTTTGACCAAAAGGTGGCGCTGTCTCGAAATGTGTTGAGTACCTTCAGGGCATGGTGCTGATGGCACATGCTGAGTTTTGTAATGTTGCACCAATGCATTCGTTAAGAATAGCATGTTACGTTCTATTATAGCGCCACCAATAGGCTCAATCCCACCATTTTTTTTATGTGACCTCATAGTGAGCCCATACAAGTGTGTGTAAAATTTGGTGAAAATATCTCATTTAGTTTTGGAGTTATATACATTTATGTGTATAAACACATAAAAAATGACTGACACGTGACTTTGATTGGATTTTACTACCCCTTACTATCAATATTTTCGCATTTGGGCATTAGCGTATAGCCTATCGACCTATGTTTCCAAACTTCTGACGGTGGATTCGTCTCGATCGGACAAGCGGTTTCGAAGATATAGCCAAATGTTTTTTTCGCGCTAAATCGCAACACTACACAAACCGTAAGACGAAACCCAGCATGTTTGGCATCGTTGGACTCGGCAACGATTCAGGAACTCAAAAAGATGACTCTCGTGAAAATAAGTCAACCACACCCAAAGTTATAAGCATTTGAAAAAAAAAATTCACCACTAGGTGGCGCTGTTTCGAAAATTCTCAGGCTCTTTCAGGGCATTGTACTGATGACCCATACCGAGTTTCGTAACAATTCGTTCATGCGTTCAGAAAATACAGCATTTTAGCACATAATTCAAAATGGCCGACAGACAAAATGGCCGATCTAGGAAAATTGGATACCAGACGACTCGGCATGACGCCCTGAATCTAACGAGACCACTTTTATGATTTTTGGACAAAAAGTACAGTAGTTATGGGGGAAAATAGCACTTTTTCGTATCTCTGGACCAGTAGGTGGCGCTGCGCCGAAACGCAGCATGTAGCCTCAGGTCATGCTTGTGATGACATGGACCAAGTTTGGTCTGAATCTGAAAAAGCGTCGCGGAGATACAGCCTTATGTGTGTTTTCGCAAGCTCTACGTAAAATTTATTTGCGTGGTATTCGAGAACGACTTGCAGCGTTTTTATGAAATCCATAACTTTTGTCAGCATGGTCTGGAGATGATCTGGTTCAATTTTGGTGAGAATCAGAACAACGGCCTAGGAGGAGTTCGAAAAAGTAGCTTTTTCAGATAATTACAAATGGCGGACAAAATATCGTGACGGAAAATGACGTCATAGGGTGCAATCGAATCGGCATTAGCTCAGAAACAAGGGGAAAAAGGAATTTTGATGATAGGCCTTACGGTTCAAAAGTTATTAGCATAATAAAAGTGAAATTTTGGACAGGTGGTGGCGCTAGAGGGATTGAGTTGGAGACTCCAAATTTGCTCTGTTGACTTTTCAGACTGTCCTCTATCAGTGTACCAAATTTCATAACTTTCCCGCAAACGGTTCTATGGGCTGCCATAGACACCCAGTCGGAAGAAGAAGAAGAAGAAACGGAAGAATAATAAGAACCGGAACAGATACAATAGGTGCCACCGCACCTTCGGTGCTTGGCCCCTAATAAGAACCGGAACAGATACAATAGGTGCCACCGCACCTTCGGTGCTTGGCCCCTAAATATAGCTGCAAGCAGCCATTATCGGGGCCAAGCAGCATAAGACGACAAGACATGCCAACATTGCTGAAAGTGTCAGACCAACTGCAACAATGAGCAATTAAAGACATTTAAAGACAATTGTAGGCGAAATGGCTGAAAAATCATAGAAACTCTAAATAAAAATATGATTTAATGGAGTATCATTTTCGACCAATAGGTGGCGCAGTTAGCAAATTGATGTGATGTGGTCAGGGTGAGGTGACAATGACACATACAAAGTTTGGTGTCAAAATGTCAAGGCATTGCAGAGATAAAGACTGAATAGTCCTTTTGGCATCCTACCCCAAATTTGCTGCTGCACTACACAAAAACGGTTTTGTCTATTGACACGAAATCCATAACTTTTAGTCGGCACAGTCTGGAGATGATACGATTCGATTTTGGTGAAAATCGGACAAACGGTCTAGGAGGAGTTCGAAAAAGTAGGTTTTGACTGAAAATCAAGATGGCGGACAGGAAGTTCGGCCAAATTAGGAAAATCTGGTATCTATGTTCTCAGCTTGACCGAAGGAATCTATTAAGACCAGTGGCATTTCAACAGGGAGATTTATTCAAAAGTTATTAGCCTTTTTGGAAATTTTGTTATAACTTTTGACCACAAGGTGGCGCTGTTTCGAAACTTCTCAGGCTCCTTCAGGGCATCGTACTGATGACCCATACTGAGTTTCGTAACAATTCGTTCATGCGTTCAGAAAATACAGCATTTTAGCACATAATTCAAAATGGCCGACAGACAAAATGGCTGATCTGGTAAAATTTTATATCAGACGACCCGGTATGACGCCCTGAATCTAACGAGACCACTTTTATGATTTTTGGACAAATTGTTCAGAAGTTATAAGCAAAAATAACCATGTTTCATATCTCCGGACCAGTAGGTGGAGCTGCGCCAAAACGCAGCATGTAGCCTCAGGTCATGCTTGTGATGATATGTACCAAGTTTGGTCTGAATACGATTAAGCGTTGCGAAGATACAGCCTTAAGTTTGTTTTCGCAAGCGCTACGTAAAATTATTTTGCACGGTATTCAAAAACTGTTAAGCGAATATACTTGAATTCCATAACTTTTTGTCCACACTGCCTAAAGATGACCTGGTGCAATTTTGGTGAAAATCGGAGCATCGGCCTAGGAGGAGTTCGAAAAAGTAGCTTTTTCGGAAAATTCAAGATGGCGGCCAAATTTGCATGACGGAAAATGACGTCATAGGGTGCAATCGAATCGGCATAAGCTCAGAAACATGGGGAAAAAAGAATTTCTATGATAGGCCTTACGGTTCAAAAGTTATTAGCAAAACAAAAGTAAAACTTTGGACAGGTGGTGGCGCTAGAGGGAATGAGTTAGAGACACCAAAATTGGTGTATTTAATGTTGGGACTGTCCTCTATTAGAATGTCAAACCAAAACAACTTTCCCGCAATCGGTTCTATGGGCTGCCATAGACGCCCAGTCGGAAGAAGAATAAAAAAGAACCGGAACAGAAACAATTGATAATATAGCTGCAAGCAGCCATTAAACGGGGCCAAGCAGTAGAAGACGATAAGACATGCCAACATGGCTGAAAGTGTCAGACCAACTGAAAAAATTAGCAATTAAAGACATTTTAAGAGGAATTTCGGCAAATGGTCGAAAAATCATGCATACAGTAACTTATGAGATGATTTAATGGTTTATCACTTTCGACCAATAGGTGGCGCAGTTATGAACTCGATGTGATGTGATCAGAGTGAAGTGACAATGACACATACAAAGTTTGGTGTCAAAATGTCAAGGCATTGCAGAGATAAAGACTGAATAGTCCTTTTGGCATCCTACCCCAACTTTGCTGCTGCGCTACACGAAAACGGTTTTGTCTATCGACACGAAATCCATAACTTTTAGTCGGCACAGTCTGGAGATGATACGATTCGATTTTGGTGAAAATCGGACAAACGGTCTAGGAGGAGTTCGAAAAAGTAGGTTTTGACTGAAAATCAAGATGGCGGACAGGAAGTTCGGCCAAATTAGGAAAATCTGGTATCTATGTTCTCAGCTTGACCCAAGGAATCTATTAAGACCAGTGGCATTTCAACAGGCAGATTTATTCAAAAGTTATTAGCCTTTTTGGAAATTTTGTTATAACTTTTGACCACAAGGTGGCGCTGTTTCGAAATATTTTTAGTACCTTCAGGGGATGGTGTTGTTGGCACATTCTGAGTTTCTTAATATTACATCAATGCATTTGTTTAGTATAGCATTTTATTTCACAAAACTCTATTGAAGTCAATGGGAATTTCATGTTTTGTTCTATTATAGCGCCACCAAGAGGCTCAGTCCCACAATTTTTTTTATGTGTCCTCAGAGTGAGCCCATACGTATGTGTGTCAATTTTGGTGAAAATATCTCAATTCACTTCAGAGTTATAGACATTTATATGAAAAAACACGTAAAAAATGACTGACACGTGACTTTGTTTGAATTTTACTACCCCTTACTATCAATATTTTCGCATTTGGGCATTAGCGTATAGCCTATCGACCTATGTTTCCAAACTTCTGGCGGTGGTTTCGTCTCGATCGGACAAGCGGTTTCGAAGATATAGCCAAATGTTTTTTTCGCGCTAAATCGCAACGCTACACAAACCGTAAGACGAAACCCAGCATGTTTGGTATCGTTGGACTCGGCAACGATTCAGGAGCTCAAAAAGATGACTCTCGTGAAAATAAGTCGACCACACCCAAAGTTATAAGCATTTGAAAAAAAAAGTTCACCACTAGGTGGCGCTGTTTCGAAACTTCTCAGGCTCTTTCAGGGCATCGTACTGATGACCCATACGAGTTTCGTAACAATTCGTTCATGCGTTCAGAAAATACAGCATTTTAGCACATAATTCAAAATGGCCGACAGACAAAATGGCTGATATGGAAAAATTGGATATCAGTCGACTCGGTATGACGCCCTGAATCTAACGAGGCCACTTTTATGATTTTTGGACAAACCGTTCAGGAGTTATGAGCAAAAATAACCATTTTTCATATCTCCGGACCAGTAGGTGGCGCTGCGCCGAAACGCTGCATGTTGCCTCAGGTCATGCTTGTGATGACATGTACCAAGTTTGGTCTGAATACGATAAAGCGTTGCGGAGATACAGCCTTAAGTTTGTTTTCGCAAGCGCTACGTAAAATTAGTTTGCACGTTATTCAAAAACGATTTGACGAATCAACTTGAATTCCATAACTTTTTGTCCCCACTGCCTGAAGATGATTTGGTGCAATTTTGGTGAAAATCGGAGCATCGCCCTAGGAGGAGTTCGAAAAAGTAGGTTTTTCTGAAAATTCAAAATGGCGGAAAAATTTGCATGACGGGAAATGACGTCATAGGGTGCAATCGAATCGTTATGAGCTCAGGAATCAGAGGAAAAAAGAATTTTGTTGATAGGCCTTACGGTTCAAAAGTTATTAGCATAATAAAAGTGAAAATTTGGACAGGTGGTGGCGCTAGAGGGAATGACTTAGAGACACCAAAATTGGTGTATTTAATGTTGGGACTGTCCTCTATCAGAATGCCAAACCAAAACAACTTTCCCGCAAACGGTTCTATGGGCTGCCATAGACGCCCAGTCGGAAGAAGAAGAAGCAGAATAATAATAATAATAAATATAGCTGCAAGCAGCCATTATCGGGGCCAAGCAGCATAAGACGACAAGACATGCCAACATTGCTGAAAGTGTCAGACCAACTGCAACAATGAGCAATTAAAGACATTTAAAGACAATTGTAGGCGAAATGGCTGAAAAATCATAGAAACTCTAAATAAAAATATGATTTAATGGAGTATCACTTTCGACCAATAGGTGGCGCAGTTAGCAAATTGATGTGATGTGGTCAGGGTGAGGTGACAATGACACATACAAAGTTTGGTGTCAAAATGTCAAGGCATTGCAATGTTAAACACTTAATAGTCATTTTGGCAGCATGCCTCAAATTTGCTGCTGCGGTATACGAAAACGGTTTCATCTATCGACACGAAATCTATAACTTTTAGTCGGCACGGTCTGGAGATGATACGATTCGATTTTGGTGAAAATCGGAAAAAACGGTCTAGGAGGAGTTCGAAAAAGTAGGTTTTGACTGAAAATCAAGATGGCGGACAGGAAGTTCGGCCAAATAAGGAAAACCTGGTATCTATGTTCTCAGCTTGACCCAAGGAATCTATTAAGACCAGTGGCATTTCAACAGGCAGATTTATTCAAAAGTTATTAGCCTTTTTGGAAATTTTATTATAACTTTTGACCACAAGGTGGCGCTGTTTCGAAATATTTTTAGTACCTTCAGGGGATGGTGTTGTTGGTACATTCTGAGTTTCTTAATATTACATCAATGCATTTGTTTAGTATAGCATTTTATTTCACAAAACTCTATTGAAGTCAATGGGAATTTCATGTTTTGTTCTATTATAGCGCCACCAAGAGGCTCAGTCCCACAATTTTTTTTATGTGTCCTCAGAGTGAGCCCATACGTATGTGTGTCAATTTTGGTGAAAATATCTCAATTCACTTCAGAGTTATAGACATTTATATGAAAAAACACGTAAAAAATGACTGACACGTGACTTTGTTTGAATTTTACTACCCTTACTATCAATATTTTCGCATTTGGGCATTAGCGTATAGCCTATCGACCTATGTTTCCAAACTTCTGGCGGTGGTTTCGTCTCGATCGGACAAGCGGTTTCGAAGATATAGCCAAATGTTTTTTTCGCGCTAAATCGCAACGCTACACAAACCGTAAGACGAAACCCAGCATGTTTGGTATCGTTGGACTCGGCAACGATTCAGGAGCTCAAAAAGATGACTCTCGTGAAAATAAGTCGACCACACCAAAGTTATAAGCATTTGAAAAAAAAAGTTCACCACTAGGTGGCGCTGTTTCGAAACTTCTCAGGCTCCTTCAGGGCATCGTACTGATGACCCATACCGAGTTTCGTAACAATTCGTTCATGCGTTCAGAAAATACAGCATTTTAGCACATAATTCAAAATGGCCGACAGACAAAATGGCCGATATGGAAAAATTGGATATCAGTCGACTCGGTATGACGCCCTGAATCTAACGAGGCCTCTTTTATGATTTTTGGACAAACCGTTCAGGAGTTATGAGCAAAAATAGCCATTTTTCATATCTCCGGACCAGTAGGTGGCGCTGCGCCGAAACGCTGCATGTTGCCTCAGGTCATGCTTGTGATGACTTGTACCAAGTTTGGTCTGAATACGATAAAGCGTTGCGGAGATACAGCCTTAAGTTTGTTTTTGCAAGCGCTACGTAAAATTAGTTTGCACGTTTATCAAAAACGATTTGACGAATCAACTTGAATTCCATAACTTTTTGTCCCCACTGCCTGAAGATGATTTGGTGCAATTTTGGTGAAAATCGGAGCATCGGCCTAGGAGGAGTTCGAAAAAGTAGGTTTTTCTGAAAATTCAAGATGGCGGCCAAATGATTATGACGGAAAATGACGTCATAGGGTGCAATCGAATCGGCATGAGCTCAGGAACAAGGGGAAAAAAGAATTTTGATGATAGGCCTTACGGTTCAAAAGTTATTAGCATAATAAAAGTGAAACTTTGGACAGGTGGTGGCGCTAGAGGGAATGACTTAGAGACACCAAAATTGGTGTATTTAATGTTGGGACTGTCCTCTATCAGAATGTCAAACCAAAACAACTTTCCCGCAATCGGTTCTATGGGCTGCCATAGACTCCAAGAGCGGAAGAAGATGAATAATAATAATAAGAACGGGAACAGATACAATAGGTGCCTCCGCACCTTCGGTGCTTGGCCCCTAAATATAGCTGCAAGCAGCCATTACCGGGGCCAAGCGCAAGAAGCGGCAACAGATGCGGGAGTGGCAGACCAACTGCAGCAAGGAGCAATTAAAGACATTTTAAGAGAACTTGGATAAATGGCTAAAAAAATCACATATACAGTAACTTTTAAGATGATTTAATGGTTTATCACTTTTGACAAATAGGTGGCGCAGTTACCAAATTGATGTGATGTGGTCAGAGTGAGGTGACAATGACACATACAAAGTTTGGTGTCAAAATGTCAAGGCATTGCAGAGATAAAGACTTAATAGTCATTTTGGCAGCATGCCTCAACTTTGCTGCTGCGCTATACGAAAACGGTTTCGTCAATCGACACGAAATCCATAACTTTTAGTCGGCACGGTCTGGAGATGATACGATTCGATTTTGGTGAAAATCGGACAAACGGTCTAGGAGGAGTTCGAAAAAGTAGGTTTTGACTGAAAATCAAGATGGCGGACAGGAAGTTTGGCCAAATAAGGAAAACCTGGTATCTATGTTCTCAGCTTGACCCAAGGAATCTATTAAGACCAGTGGCATTTCAACAGGCAGATTTATTCAAAAGTTATTAGCCTTTTTGTAAATTTCTTTATAACTTTTGACCACTAGGTGGTGCTGTTTCGAAACTTCTCAAGCTCCTTCAGGGCATCGTACTGATGACCCATACCGAGTTTCGTAACAATTCGTTCATGCGTTCAGAAAATACAGCATTTTAGCACATAATTCAAAATGGCCGACAGACAAAATGGCCGATCTGGGAAAATTGGATATCAGTCGACTCGGTATGACGCCCTGAATCTAACGAGGCCACTTTTATGATTTTTGGACAAACCGTTCAGGAGTTATGAGCAAAAATAACCATTTTTCATATCTCCGGACCAGTAGGTGGCGCTGCGCCGAAACGCTGCATGTTGCCTCAGGTCATGCTTGTGATGACATGTACCAAGTTTGGTCTGAATACGATCAAGCGTTGTGGAGATACAGCCTTAAGTTTGTTTTCGCAAGCGCTACGTAAAATTAGTTTGCACGTTTATCAAAAACGATTTGACGAATCAACTTGAATTCCATAACTTTTTGTCCCCACTGCATGAAGATGATTTGGTGCAATTTTGGTGAAAATCGGAGTATCGGCCTAGGAGGAGTTCGAAAAAGTAGGTTTTTCGGAAAATTCAAAATGGCGGAAAAATTTGCATGACGGAAAATGACGTCATAGGGTGCAATCGAATCGTCATGAGCTCAGGAATCAGAGGAAAAAAGAATTTTGTTGATAGGCCTTACGGTTCAAAAGTTATTAGCATAAATGTGAGTGATACTTTGGACAGGTGGTGGCGCTAGAGGGAATGAGTTAGAGACACCAAAATTGGTGTACTTAATGTTGGGACTGTCCTCTATCAGAATGTCAAACCAAAACAACTTTCCCGGACACGGTTCTATGGGCTGCCATAGACCCCCAGTCGGAAGAAGAAGAATAATAATAAATATAGCTGCAAGCAGCAATAACCGGGGCCAAGCGCAAAGAAGACGACAAGACATGTCAACATGTGTCAGACAAACTGCAGCAAGGAGCAATTTAAGACATTTAAAGATTAATTTAGGCAAAATGGCTTAAAAATCACACTAATTAACAAAAAATGTGATTTAATGGATTATCACTTTTGACCAATAGGTGGCGTAGTTACAAAAACGATGTGATGTGGTCAGAGTCTGGTGACAATGACAAACCTTAAGACAAGTGGCATTAAAATACACAGATTTATTCAAAAGTTTTTAGAAATTATGTTATAACTTTTGACCAAAAGGTGGCGCTGTCTCGAAATGTTTTGAGTACCTTTAGGGCATGGTGCTGATGGCACATGCTGAGTTTTGTAATGTTACACCAATGCATTCGTTAAGAATAGCATGTTACGTTCTATTATAGCGCCACCAAGAGGCTCAATCCCACCATTTTTTTTATGTGACCTCAAAGTGAGCCCATACATGTGTGTGTAAAATTTGGTGAAAATATCTCATTTAGTTTTGGAGTTATATACATTTATGTGAATAAACACATAAAAAATGACTGACACGTGACTTTGATTGGATTTTACTACCCCTTACTATCAATATTTTCGCATTTGGGCATTAGCGTATAGCCTATCGACCTATGTTTCCAAACTTCTGGCGGTGGTTTCGTCTCGATCGGACAAGCGGTTTCGAAGATATCGGCAAATGTTTTTTAAGCGCTAAATCACAACGCTACACAAACCGTAAACAAAACCTAAGCATATTTGGTATCTGTGGACTCGGCAAGGATTCAGGATCCCAACGAGATGACTCCCGTGAAAATACGTCAAACACAACCAGAGTTATCAGCATTTGAAAAATCAATTTTGCCACTAGGTGGCGCTGTTTCGAAACTTCTCAGGCTCCTTCAGGGTATCGTACTGATGACCCATACCGAGTTTCGTAACAATTCGTTCATGCGTTCATAAAATACAGCATTTTAGCACATAATTCAAAATGGCCGACAGCCAAAATGGCCGATCTGGGAAAATTGGATATCTGTCGACTCGGCATGAAGCCCTGAATCTAACAAGACCAACTTTATTTTTTTTGGACAAACTGTTCAGTAGTTATGAGCAAAAATAGCAATTTTTCGTATCTCTGGACCAGTAGGTGGCGCTGCGCCGAAACGCAGCATGTAGCCTCAGGTCATGCTTGTAATGACATGTACCAAGTTTGGTTTGAATACGATAAAGCGTTGCGGAGATACAGCCTTATGTCTGTTTTCGCAAGCGCTACTTAAAATTAATTTGCGTGGTATTCGAGAACAACTTGCAGCGTTTTTATGAATTCCATAACTTTTTGTCAGCACGGTCTGGAGATGATCTGGTTCAATTTTGGTGAGAATCGGAACAACGGCCTAGGAGGAGTTCGAAAAAGTAGCTTTTTCGGATAATTACAAATGGCGGACAAATTGTCGTGACGGAAAATGACGTCATAGGGTGCAATCGAATCGGCATGAGCCAAGGAATAAGAGGACAAAGGATTTGTGATTCTAGCCATTATGGTTCAAAAGTTATAAGCATAAACATGAGTAAATCTTTGGACAGTTGGTGGCGCTAGAGGGATTGAGTTGGAGACTCCAAATTTGCTCTGGTGACTTTTCAGACTGTCCTCTATCAGTGTACCAAATTTCATAACTTTCCCGCAAACGGTTCTATGGGCTGCCATAGACACCCAGTCGGAAGAAACGGAAGAATAATAAGAACCGGAACAGATACAATAGGTGCCACCGCACCTTCGGTGCTTGGCCCCTAATAATAAGAACCGGAACAGATACAATAGGTGCCTCGCACCTTCGGTGCTTGGCCCCTAAATATAGCTGCAAGCAGCCATTAAACGGGGCCAAGCAGTAGAAGACGATAAGACATGCCAACATGGCTGAAAGTGTCAGACCAACTGAAAAAATGAGCAATTTAAAGACATTTTAAGAGGAATTTCGGCAAATGGTCGAAAAATCATGCATACAGTAACTTATGAGATTATTTAATGGTTTATCACTTTCGACCAATAGGTGGCGCAGCTATGAACTCGATGTGATGTGGTCAGAGTGAAGTGACAATGACACATACAAAGTTAGTTGTCAATATGTCGAGACATTGCAGATATAAAGCCTTAATAGTCATTTTGGCAGCATGCCTCAACTTTGCTGCTGCGGTATACGAAAACGGTTTTGTCTATCGACACGAAATCCATAACTTTTGGTCGGGAAGGTCTGAAGATGATACGATTCGATTTTGGTGAAAATCGGACAAACGATCTAGGAGGAGTTCGAAAAAGTAGCTTTTGAATGAAAATCAAGATGGCGGACAGGAAGTTCGGCCAAATAAGGAAAACCTGGTATCTATGTTCTCAGCTTGACCGAAGGAATCTATTAAGACCATTGGCATTTCAACAGGCAGATTTATTCAAAAGTTATTAGCCTTTTTGGAAATTTTGTTATAACTTTTGACCACAAGGTGGCGCTGTTTCGAAATATTTTTAGTACCTTCAGGGGATGGTGTTGTTGGCACATTCTGAGTTTCTTAATATTACAATCAATGCATTTGTTTAGTATAGCATTTTATTTCACAAAACTCTATTGAAGTCAATGGGAATTTCATGTTTTGTTCTATTATAGCGCCACCAAGAGGCTCAGTCCCACAATTTTTTTTTGTGTCCTCAGAGTGAGCCCATACGTATGTGTGTCAATTTTGGTGAAAATATCTCAATTCACTTCAGAGTTATAGACATTTATATGAAAAAACACGTAAAAAATGACTGACACATGACTTTGTTTGAATTTTACGACCCCTTACTATCAATATTTTCGCATTTGGGCATTAGCGTATAGCCTATCGACCTATGTTTCCAAACTTCTGGCGGTGGTTTCGTCTCGATCGGACAAGCGGTTTCGAAGATATAGCCAAATGTTTTTTTCGCGCTAAATCGCAACGCTACACAAACCGTAAGACGAAACCCAGCATGTTTGGTATCGTTGGACTCGGCAACGATTCAGGAGCTCAAAAAGATGACTCTCGTGAAAATAAGTCGACCACACCCAAAGTTATAAGCATTTGAAAAAAAAAGTTCACCACTAGGTGGCGCTGTTTCGAAACTTCTCAGGCTCTTTCAGGGCATCGTACTGATGACCCATACCGAGTTTCGTAACAATTCGTTCATGCGTTCAGAAAATACAGCATTTTAGCACATAATTCAAAATGGCCGACAGACAAAATGGCCGATATGGAAAAATTGGATATCAGTCGACTCGGTATGACGCCCTGAATCTAACGAGGCCACTTTTATGATTTTTGGACAAACCGTTCAGGAGTTATGAGCAAAAATAACCATTTTTCATATCTCCGGACCAGTAGGTGGCGCTGCGCCGAAACGCTGCATGTTGCCTCAGGTCATGCTTGTGATGACTTGGACCAAGTTTGGTCTGAATACGATAAAGCGTTGTGGAGATACAGCCTTAAGTTTGTTTTCGCAAGCGCTACGTAAAATTAGTTTGCACGTTTATCAAAAACGATTTGACGAATCAACTTGAATTCCATAACTTTTTGTCCCCACTGCCTGAAGATGATTTGGTGCAATTTTGGTGAAAATCGGAGCATCGGCCTAGGAGGAGTTCGAAAAAGTAGGTTTTTCTGAAAATTCAAGATGGCGGCCAAATTATTATGACGGAAAATGACGTCATAGGGTGCAATCGAATCGGCATGAGCTCAGGAACAAGGGGAAAAAAGAATTTTGATGATAGGCCTTACGGTTCAAAAGTTATTAGCATAATAAAAGTGAAACTTTGGACAGGTGGTGGCGCTAGAGGGAATGACTTAGAGACACCAAAATTGGTGTATTTAATGTTGGGACTGTCCTCTATCAGAATGTCAAACCAAAACAACTTTCCCGCAAACGGTTCTATGGGCTGCCATAGACGCCCAGTCGGAAGAAGAAGAAGCAGAATAATAATAATAATAAATATAGCTGCAAGCAGCCATTAAACGGGGCCAAGCAGTAGAAGACGATAAGACATGCCAACATGGCTGAAAGTGTCAGACCAACTGAAAAAATGAGCAATTTAAAGACATTTTAAGAGGAATTTCGGCAAATGGTCGAAAAATCATGCATACAGTAACTTATGAGATGATTTAATGGTTTATCACTTTCGACCAATAGGTGGCGCAGTTATGAACTCGATGTGATGTGGTCAGAGTGAAGTGACAATGACACATACAAAGTTAGTTGTCAATAAGTCGAGACATTGCAGATATAAAGCCTTAATAGTCATTTTGGCAGCATGCCTCAAATTTGCTGCTGCGGTATACGAAAACGGTTTTGTCTATCGACACGAAATCCATAACTTTTGGTCGGGACGGTCTGAAGATGATACGATTCGATTTTGGTGAAAATCGGACAAACGGTCTAGGAGGAGTTCGAAAAAGTAGCTTTTGAATGAAAATCAAGATGGTGGACAGGAAGTTCGGCCAAATAAGGAAAACCTGGTATCTATGTTCTCAGCTTGACCGAAGGAATCTATTAAGACCAGTGGCATTTCAACAGGCAGATTTATTCAAAAGTTATTAGCCTTTTTGGAAATTTTGTTATAACTTTTGACCACAAGGTGGCGCTGTTTCGAAATATTTTTAGTACCTTCAGGGGATGGTGTTGTTGGCACATTCTGAGTTTCTTAATATTACATCAATGCATTTGTTTAGTATAGCATTTTATTTCACAAAACTCTATTGAAGTCAATGGGAATTTCATGTTTTGTTCTATTATAGCGCCACCAAGAGGCTCAGTCCCACAATTTTTTTTATGTGTCCTCAGAGTGAGCCCATACGTATGTGTGTCAATTTTGGTGAAAATATCTCAATTCACTTCAGAGTTATAGACATTTATATGAAAAAACACGTAAAAAATGACTGACACGTGACTTTGTTTGAATTTTACTACCCCTTACTATCAATATTTTCGCATTTGGGCATTAGCGTATAGCCTATCGACCTATGTTTCCAAACTTCTGGCGGTGGTTTTCGTCTCGATCGGACAAGCGGTTTCGAAGATATAGCCAAATGTTTTTTTCGCGCTAAATCGCAACGCTACACAAACCGTAAGACGAAACCCAGCATGTTTGGTATCGTTGGACTCGGCAACGATTCAGGAGCTCAAAAAGATGAATCTCGTGAAAATAAGTCGACCACACCCAAAGTTATAAGCATTTGAAAAAAAAAGTTCACCACTAGGTGGCGCTGTTTCGAAACTTCTCAGGCTCTTTCAGGGCATCGTACTGATGACCCATACCGAGTTTCGTAACAATTCGTTCATGCGTTCAGAAAATACAGCATTTTAGCACATAATTCAAAATGGCCGACAGACAAAATGGCCGATATGGAAAAATTGGATATCAGTCGACTCGGTATGACGCCCTGAATCTAACGAGGCCACTTTTATGATTTTTGGACAAACCGTTCAGGAGTTATGAGCAAAAATAACCATTTTTCATATCTCCGGACCAGTAGGTGGCGCTGCGCCGAAACGCTGCATGTTGCCTCAGGTCATGCTTGTGATGACTTGTACCAAGTTTGGTCTGAATACGATAAAGCGTTGCGGAGATACAGCCTTAAGTTTGTTTTCGCAAGCTCTACGTAAAATTATTTTCCACGTCATTCAAAAACTTTTAAGCGAATCAACTTGAATTCCATAACTTTTTGTCCCCACTGTCTGAAGATGGTCAGGTGCAATTTTGGTGAAAATCGGAGCATCGGCCTAGGAGGAGTTCGAAAAAGTAGGTTTTTCTGAAAATTCAAGATGGCGGCCAAATTATTATGACGGAAAATGACGTCATAGGGTGCAATCGAATCGGCATGAGCTCAGGAACAAGGGGAAAAAAGAATTTTGATGATAGGCCTTACGGTTCAAAAGTTATTAGCATAATAAAAGTGAAACTTTGGACAGGTGGTGGCGCTAGAGGGAATGACTTAGAGACACCAAAATTGGTGTACTTAATGTTGGGACTGTCCTCTATCAGAATGTCAAACCAAAACAACTTTCCCGCAAACGGTTCTATGGGCTGCCATAGACGCCCAGTCGGAAGAAGAAGCAGAATAATAATAATAAATATAGCTGCAAGCAGCAATAACCGGGGCCAAGCGCAAAGAAGACGACAAGACATGTCAACATGTGTCAGACCAACTGCAGCAAGGAGCAATTTAAGACATTTAAAGATTAATTTAGGCAAAATGGCTTAAAAATCACACTAATTAACTAAAAATGTGATTTAATGGATTATCACTTTTGACCAATAGGTGGCGTAGTTACAAAAACGATGTGATGTGGTCAGAGTCTGGTGACAATGACAAACCTTAAGACCAGTGGCATTAAAATACGCAGATTTATTCAAAAGTTTTTAGAAATTATGTTATAACTTTTGACCAAAAGGTGGCGCTGTCTCGAAATGTTTTGAGTACCTTCAGGGCATGGTGCTGATGGCACATGCTGAGTTTTGTAATGTTACACCAATGCATTCATTAAGAATAGCATGTTACGTTCTATTATAGCGCCACCAAGAGGCCCAATCCCACCATTTTTTTTATGTGACCTCAAAGTGAGCCCATACATGTGTGTGTAAAATTTGGTGAAAATATCTCATTTAGTTTTGGAGTTATATACATTTATGTGAATAAACACATAAAAAATGACTGACACGTGACTTTGATTGGATTTTACTACCCCTTACTATCAATATTTTCGCATTTGGGCATTAGCGTATAGCCTATCGACCTATGTTTCCAAACTTCTGGCGGTGGTTTCGTCTCGATCGGACAAGCGGTTTCGAAGATATCGGCAAATGTTTTTTAAGCGCTAAATCACAACGCTACACAAACCGTAAAAAAAACCTAAGCATATTTGGTATCTGTGGACTCGGCAAGGATTCAGGATCCCAACGAGATGACTCCCGTGAAAATACGTCAAACACAACCAGAGTTATCAGCATTTGAAAAATCAATTTTGCCACTAGGTGGCACTGTTTCGAAACTTCTCAGGCTCCTTCAGGGTATCGTACTGATGACCCATACCGAGTTTCGTAACAATTCGTTCATGCGTTCATAAAATACAGCATTTTAGCACATAATTCAAAATGGCCGACAGCCAAAATGGCCGATCTGGGAAAATTGGATATCTGTCGACTCGGCATGACGCCCTGAATCTAACAAGACCAACTTTATTATTTTTGGACAAACTGTTCAGTAGTTATGAGCAAAAATAGCAATTTTTCGTATCTCTGGACCAGTAGGTGGCGCTGCGCCGAAACGCAGCATGTAGCCTCAGGTCATGCTTGTAATGACATGTACCAAGTTTGGTTTGAATACGATAAAGCGTTGCGGAGATACAGCCTTGTGTCTGTTTTCGCAAGCGCTACTTAAAATTAATTTGCGTGGTATTCGAGAACAACATGCAGCGTTTTTATGAATTCCATAACTTTTTGTCAGCACGGTCTGGAGATGATCTGGTTCAATTTTGGTGAGAATCGGAACAACGGCCTAGGAGGAGTTCGAAAAAGTAGCTTTTTCGGATAATTACAAATGGCGGACAAATTGTCGTGACGGAAAATGACGTCATAGGGTGCAATCGAATTGGCATGAGCCAAGGAATAAGAGGACAAAGGATTTGTGATTCTAGCCATTATGGTTCAAAAGTTATAAGCATAAACATGAGTAAATCTTTGGACAGTTGGTGGCGCTAGAGGGATTGAGTTGGAGACTCCAAATTTGCTCTGGTGACTTTTCAGACTGTCCTCTATCAGTGTACCAAATTTCATAACTTTCCCGCAAACGGTTCTATGGGCTGCCATAGACGCCCAGTCGGAAGAAACGGAAGAATAATAAGAACCGGAACAGATACAATAGGTGCCACCGCACCTTCGGTGCTTGGCCCCTAATAATAATAATAAGAACCGGAACAGATACAATAGGTGCCCGCACCTTCGGTGCTTGGCCCCTAATAATAAGAACCGGAACAGATACAATAGGTGCCTCGCACCTTCGGTGCTTGGCCCCTAAATATAGCTGCAAGCAGCCATTAAACGGGGCCAAGCAGTAGAAGACGATAAGACATGCCAACGTGGCTGAAAGTGTCAGACCAACTGAAAAAATGAGCAATTTAAAGACATTTTAAGAGGAATTTCGGCAAATGGTCGAAAAATCATGCATACAGTAACTTATGAGATGATTTAATGGTTTATCACTTTCGACCAATAGGTGGCGCAGTTATGAACTCGATGTGATGTGGTCAGAGTGAAGTGACAATGACACATACAAAGTTAGTTGTCAATATGTCGAGACATTGCAGATATAAAGCCTTAATAGTCATTTTGGCAGCATGCCTCAAATTTGCTGCTGCGGTATACGAAAACGGTTTTGTCTATCGACACGAAATCCATAACTTTTGGTCGGGACGGTCTGAAGATGATACGATTCGATTTTGGTGAAAATCGGACAAACGGTCTAGGAGGAGTTCGAAAAAGTAGCTTTTGAATGAAAATCAAGATGGTGGACAGGAAGTTCGGCCAAATAAGGAAAACCTGGTATCTATGTTCTCAGCTTGACCGAAGGAATCTATTAAGACCAGTGGCATTTCAACAGGCAGATTTATTCAAAAGTTATTAGCCTTTTTGGAAATTTTGTTATAACTTTTGACCACAAGGTGGCGCTGTTTCGAAATATTTTTAGTACCTTCAGGGGATGGTGTTGTTGGCACATTCTGAGTTTCTTAATATTACATCAATGCATTTGTTTAGTATAGCATTTTATTTCACAAAACTCTATTGAAGTCAATGGGAATTTCATGTTTTGTTCTATTATAGCGCCACCAAGAGGCTCAGTCCCACAATTTTTTTTATGTGTCCTCAGAGTGAGCCCATACGTATGTGTGTCAATTTTGGTGAAAATATCTCAATTCACTTCAGAGTTATAGACATTTATATGAAAAAACACGTAAAAAATGACTGACACATGACTTTGTTTGAATTTTACGACCCCTTACTATCAATATTTTCGCATTTGGGCATTAGCGTTTAGCCTATCGACCTATGTTTCCAAACTTCTGGCGGTGGTTTCGTCTCGATCGGACAAGCGGTTTTGAAGATATAGCCAAATGTTTTTTTCGCGCTATATCGCAACGCTACACAAACCGTAAGACGAAACCCAGCATGTTTGGTATCGTTGGACTCGGCAACGATTCAGGAGCTCAAAAAGATGACTCTCGTGAAAATAAGTCGACCACACCCAAAGTTATAAGCATTAGAAAAAAAAGGTTCACCACTAGGTGGCGCTGTTTCGAAACTTCTCAGGCTCCTTCAGGGCATCATACTGATGACCCATACCGAGTTTCGTAACAATTCGTTCATGCGTTCAGAAAATACAGCATTTT
>JAZAVI010001146.1:30000-35386 GCA_036326025.1 Chrosomus eos | reverse complement strand
ACCATATTGGTTATTTATAAAATTAATAACCATAAGCATTTCACATTTTCTTGAAATAATTGTAAAAAAAAAATAATGATCTAACCTTCCCTGGAATCCGATGGCCTTTTAACCCGGTCATAAGCTTTGTATGGGTTTTCCGGCTGGATCCAGGCAAACACATTAGTCATGTTTCTTAATACCCCATTTAAACCCCAGTATATTAAAAAGCTAGCAAAAAAACTTTATTGCAAAGTGGGAAAAAAAATGTTGAAAAATTGTTTATGAATTCACAGAGATCCTACTAATTTGTCCAAGAAACCCTACTGAGGGTCCATTGAATGAGTTACCCAAGATGCACACAGACAGACTACCTGGGACAGTCAAGCAACCCTCATGTGTTCTTGGGGCAGTGGTCAGAGGCACTGTCATGTGGCTGGGGCCCCTTTGATCAAGAGGATGTGGGTTCTAACCCAACTGTGACTACTTTTTTGGGTTACACGTTGGATTTCTGTTTTAAAAACTTTTTATTGGTTGAATTCCTGTAAAATGTATTAAAGAATGTATTTAAAAGGCCGATATTGTGGATGGTGACCAGAGATTGTCGATGGTGATTGGAGATTGTGGATGGTGACTGGAGATTGTGGATGGTGACTGGAGATTGGAGATTGTGGATGGTGACTGGAGATTGTGGATGGTGACTGGAGATTGTGTATTGTGAATGGTGACTGGAGAGTGTGAATTGTGGATGGTGACTGGAGATAGTGGATGGTAACTGGAGATTGGATATTGTGGATGGTGACTGGAGAAACAATCATTTAACTTTGATGGTTTAATAAGAATTTAAATATTCAGAATTAATATGAATGAAACCATCAACGTTAAATGATTGTATATTCCTTTTGAAGTCGGCGTGGTCCCCGAGAAACACCCGGTCAAAGTCCCATCTTTGACCGGGCATATCTCAGGAACCAAGCCGACTTTGGGCTCCATTCTCTGGGGTCAAGAGGGGGCCTGGGGTACCTACCCATGCCCGGAGTTTGAGCTCCAATTCGCTTGGTCCCCGAGAAACACCCGTCAAAGTCCCATCTTTGACCGGCATATCTCAGGAAGCAAGCCGACTTTGGGCTCCATTCTCTGGGTCAAGATGGGCCTGGGGTACCTACCCATGCCCGGAGTTTGGAGCTCCAATTCGGCTTGGTCCCCGAGAAACACCCGGTCAAAGTCCCATCTTTGACCGGGCATATCTCAGGAACCAAGCCGACTTTGGGCTCCATTCTCTGGGGTCAAGAGGGGGCCTAGGGTACCTACCCATGCCCGGAGTTTGGAGCTCCAATTCGGCTTGGTCCCCGAGAAACACCCGGTCAAAGTCCCATCTTTGACCGGGCATATCTCAGGAACCAAGCCGACTTTGGGCTCCATTCTCTGGGTCAAGAGGGGGCCTAGGGTACCTACCCATGCCCGGAGTTTGGAGCTCCAATTCGGCTTGGTCCCCGAGAAACACCCGGTCAAAGTCCCATCTTTGACCGGGCATATCTCAGGAACCAAGCCGACTTTGGGCTCCATTCTCTGGGGTCAAGAGGGGGCCTAGGGTACCTACCCATGCCCGGAGTTTGGAGCTCCAATTCGGCTTGGTCCCCGAGAAACACCCGGTCAAAGTCCCATCTTTGACCGGGCATATCTCAGGAACCAAGCCGACTTTGGGCTCCATTCTCTGGGGTCCAGAGGGGGCCTGGGGTACCTACCCATGCCCGGAGTTTGGAGCTCCAATTCGGCTTGGTCCCCGAGAAACACCCGGTCAAAGTCCCATTTTGACCGGGCATATCTCAGGAACCAAGCCGACTTTCGGGCTCCATTCTTGGGGTCAAGAGGGGGCCTTGGGTACCTACCCATTCCCGGAGTTTGGAGTTCCAATTCGGCTGGTTCCGAGATACAACCGGTCAAAGCTCGACCGGAAGTGCCGTATCTCGGAACGGAAAGGCTATGAGCTCCGGACGGTGGGGTCCGAAGCGGGCCCTATGGGACCTCATTTATGCCCGGAGTTTGGAGCTCCAACTCGGCTTACTCCCGAGATAAAACCGGTTCAAATAAGGACTTTTGACAACGGTCTATATTTCAGAAAAGGACGAGTCCCAGTGGATCGTCTTTGGGTGTGAGGGGCCCATAGGGGTGCCTCCTCGACCCAGTTGGCTCCGAGGTTCTGGGACCCTCCTTCTGAAGTGCACCCTTTACCTGTTGGACCACCGTATTTTCGGCTCCTTGTGGGGGGCCGGCCAAGCCTCGGGTTTAGGGCCCATTGGAGAGGGACACTCGGGACCCTACTTTGACCCGAGTTTGGTGCATCTTGGTGGCTTGGTCGCGGAGTTATAGGCGTTCATGAGATCCAGTTCGGGAGGTCCCACCTGCAACTTATTTGGCGGAGCGCCTGTACGCTCCCCGTGGACATTGCATTAAAAGGTCATATTTCATAGATAAAGGGGTTATTTGTGGTCAAACCTACTGCACACCACTCAGAGGACACGATACAACACACTGATGGACATTTCACCCAACAATTGTGCAAAATTAGCATAAAATCATACTGTCCACGAACAGCTCACAGGGGCACCGTCAAATAAGTTGCAGGTGGGATGGTGTTTCTGACTTAGAAATTTTCAGCCGGTGAATCCCCGTAAGGCGCTGGGGATTTCAACACATGTGTTGAAATCCCAAGTGCCTTACGGGGATTCACCGGATGAATATTTCTAAAATGCAGGCTTTTATGTGGTTTAACCTGTTGTATGCCACACAGGGGACACTACACAACACACTCATGTACAGTACAGCCATTAATTATGCAACAATTTGCATCATTTTCACTGTCCACAGACAGCCTATAGGGCCGCCGTCAAAAAGGTTGCAGGTGGGATGCTGTTCTGACTTAGACATTTTCAGCGGTGAATCCCCGTAAGGCACTGAGGATTTCAACACATGTGTTGAATCCCCAGCGCCTTACGGATTCACCGATGAAAATTCTAAATGCAGTGCTTTTATGTGGTTTAACCTGTTGTATGCCACACAGGGACACTACACACACACTCATGTCATTACAGATATTAATATGCAAAATTAGCATAAAATTATACTGTCCCGAACAGCATACAGGCACCGTCAATAAGTGCAGTGGGATCTGTTTTTAACCGGATGGATCTCCAAAACCAAGCCGACTTTGGGCTCCAAACTCGGGGGTCATGGGGGGGCCATGAGTACCTACCCATGCCCGGAGAATGGAGCTCAAAGTCGGCGTGGTTTCCGAGATACACCCGGTCAAAGTCCCATCTTTGACCGGGCATTACTCAGGAACCAAGCCGACTTTGGGCTCCAAACTCGGGGTCATGGGGGGGCCATGAGTACCTACCCATGCCCGGAGAATGGAGCTCAAAGTCGGCCTGGTTTCCGAGATACACCCGGTCAAAGTCCCATCTTTGACCGGGCATTACTCAGGAACCAAGCCGACTTTGGGCTCCAAACTCGGGGGTCATGGGGGGGCCATGGGTACCTACCCATGCCCGGAGAATGGAGCTCAAAGTCGGCGTGGTTTCCGAGATACACCCGGTCAAAGTCCCATCTTTGACCGGGCATTACTCAGGAACCAAGCCGACTTTGGGCTCCAAACTCGGGGGTCATGGGGGGGCCATGAGTACCTACCCATGCCCGGAGAATGGAGCTCAAAGTCGGCGTGGTTTCCGAGATACACCCGGTCAAAGTCCCATCTTTGACCGGGCATTACTCAGGAACCAAGCCGACTTTGGGCTCCAAACTCGGGGGTCATGGGGGGGCCATGGGTACCTACCCATGCCCGGAGAATGGAGCTCAAAGTCGGCGTGGTTTCCGAGATACACCCGGTCAAAGTCCCATCTTTGACCGGGCATTACTCAGGAACCAAGCCGACTTTGGGCTCCAAACTCGGGGGTCATGGGGGGGCCATGGGTACCTACCCATGCCCGGAGAATGGAGCTCAAAGTCGGCGTGGTTTCCGAGATACACCCGGTCAAAGTCCCATTTTGACCGGGCATTACTCAGGAACCAAGCCGACTTTGGGCTCCAAACTCGGGGGTCATGGGGGGGCCATGGGTACCTACCCATGCCCGGAGAATGGAGCTCAAAGTCGGCGTGGTTTCCGAGATACACCCGGTCAAAGTCCCATCTTTGACCGGGCATTACTCAGGAACCAAGCCGACTTTGGGCTCCAAACTCGGGGGTCATGGGGGGGCCATGGGTACCTACCCATGCCCAGAATTTGGAGCTCCAAGTCGGCGTGGTTTACGAGATACACCCGGTCAAAGATGGACCGGAAGTGGCCGTATCTCGCAAAAGGAAAGGCCCAGAAGCTGGGGACGGTGGGGTCTGAAGGGGCCCTAAGGACACTCCCCGTGCCCGGAGTTTGGAGCTCCAACTCGGCTTAACTCCCGAGATACAACCGGTTATACATAAGGGACTTTTGGACAAAACGGTCTATATTTCAGGAAGGACGAGTCCCAGTGGATCGTGCTTTGGGGTGGTGAGGGGCCCATAGGGGTGCTCTCGGACCCCAGAGTCCCGAGGTTCTGGGACCCTTCCTTCTGAAGTACACCCTTTCCTTTTGGACCCCGTATCTCGGCCTGTGGGGGCGCCAGAGCCTCGGGCTAGGGCCCATTGGAGAGGGACACTCGGGACCCTACTTTGACCCGAGTTTGGTGCATCTTGGTGGCTTGGTCGCGGAGTTATAGGCGTTCATGTGATCCAGTTCCGGAGGTCCCACCTACAACTTATTTGGCGGAGCGCATGTACGCTCCCCGTGGACATTGCATTAAAAGGTCATATTTCATAGATAAAGGGGTTATTTGTGGTCAAACCTACTGCACACCACTCAGAGGACACGATACAACACACTGATGGACATTTCACCCAATAATTGTGCAAAATTAGCATAAAATCATACTGTCCACGAACAGCTCACAGGGGCACCGTCAAATAAGTTGCAGGTGGGATGCTGTTTCTGACTTAGAGATTTTTTAGCCGGTGAATCCCCGTAAGGCACTGGGGATTGAAATCCTCAGTGCCTTACGGGGATTCACCCCCTGATCTTGTACCCATGGGCCCAAGATGGGTCCTAAACTTATTGCATGCGTTTTGATAGGTGGTTCATTGGACGGTGGAACAAAAGGTCTGGAAATCAGGGGTCAAAAGGTCGCAGGGGCTCGAAATTTGACACGGTGGTAGTCCAGGGGCCCCCAGTTCAGGATGCTGGTTTTCATGGTCCTAGGTTGGTGTAAAAAAATTCCCTGCATTCTAGGGACTCGTCCTCCTAGTATGTGGCAATGGGTGGCCCCTAGGCTACCAGGATGTGAGTTGGGGCGATGGGTCGAAATGGTGAGAAATAGGTGCC
>JAZAVI010001146.1:0-22500 GCA_036326025.1 Chrosomus eos | reverse complement strand
CGAAAGCGGGTCGGAGGCGCAGGGCGAAGTTAGGCTCGGACACGTGCCGGAAGGGCCCCAACGAAACCCCGCCAAACCGTCCAAGCCTCCCAACGCGCCCGCGGGCCACCGCCGCCCCTGCGGACATCCGTTTCAGACGGGCCTTCTGAGTCTCCCGAGGTCGACGCGGCCTGCTTTCCCCGGAGGGAGGCCGCGTCTAGCGTCGACGCGCAGAGCGGGGAGGAGCAAGCTGCCCAGAGCGGTCTCTCGACCGGGCAGGGGCCGTCCCCAGGCGCGTCCGAAGTTCCAATCGACCAGGCACCCAGACGTGACGGTCCGGAGGAGAGGGTGCACTCCTCCGGGCCCCAGGCAACCCGGAGGCGCCTGTCTTCCGTTAACCTTGTCCGAGGAAAAAGAGTGTCGACTCTGAACGAGTCTGAGCGGGCCTTACGCCGGTCTGATAATGGGGTGTTGTGGGTGTCTGCCTCCACCACACTACTAGCCTCCTCGATAAAGCCCCGAAGGTCCGTTTTAGGACCGTCTTTGCTCCAACCTGGAGCTCCAGGGGTGGCGGGCGAATCTGAATCTGACCCAGGACGGGCCACCCTCCCTGGGCTGGCCAGGGAGGTCTGACAGCATGGAGCTCTGAACCCACAGCAACTTTTTGGACTTGGTCGATTTTTTTCACAGCCACTCAACCCTTGGGTGCCATGGGCGTTTGAGCTTGATTCGTGCCCAGAAAGGCTGCACACTGCCTGGGATGCGCTTTTGAGAAAGCCAGCCTGACATTTCCTGGAGGTTTCGCACTTCGAGAGATCCACAGCGGTGGAGATTGAATCATTTCTCTCCCCCCAGCCAGAGTGCACCTCGGCTGGGGGCTTTTTTTTATTCCCCCCTGGAGGGCCCTCTCCCACCAGGACTTCCAGAGCACCACCGCGCAGGTGTGTAATCTGTATTTCATACCCACACAGAACAACTCTGAGTGGGGCTCACGACGGTCTAATAATGGGGGTGCCTGTGCGTGTGTGCGTGTGCCCACAACACACTACTTCAACCTTCTCGATAAAGCCCCGAAGGTCCGTTTTAGGACCGTCTTTGCTCCAACCTGGAGCTCCAGGGGTGGCGGGCGAATCTGAATCTGACCCAGGACGGGCCACCCTCCCTGGGCTGGCCAGGGAGGTCTGACAGCATGGAGCTCTGAACCCACAGCAACTTTTCGGACTTGTTCGATTTTTTATTTCAAATTTGCCCGCCATGGGCATCTGGGCTTGATTCGTGCCCAGGAAGGATGCTCGCTCACCTCTTCTACAGAAGCCCGAAGGGGCGTTTTAGGACCGTCTTTGCTCCAGACTGAGCTCCAGGGGTGGCGGGCGAATCTGACTCCTGCCCAGGACGGGCAACCCTCCCTGGGCTGGCCAGGGAGGTCTGAGAGCATGGAGCTCCGAACCCACCGCAACTTTTTGAACTTTGTCATTTGTGAAAGCTTGACTCCAGAGTAAAGCCCACCGTGGTCATTTGAGCTTGATTCGCGCCCAGGAAGGCTGCTGCTCCACCTCCTCTACAAAAGCCCGAAGGGACATTTTAGGACCGTCTTCGCTCCAGACTGAGCTCCAGGGGCGGCGGGCGAATCTGACTCCTGCCCAGGACGGGCAACCCTCCCTGGGCTGGCCAGGGAGGTCTGAGAGCATGGAGCTCCGGACCCACCGCAACTTTTGGACTTTGTCATTTTTAAGAGTTTGGATCCAGAGTCACCATCACCGTGGGCTTTATTCGTGCCCAGGAGAGGTGTGCCATTCCTGGGATGCACTTTTCAGAAAAATCAGCCCGTCTTTTCCTGGAGGTTTCATGTTTTTCAGAGCTCCACCACGGGGGAGATTGAACTCGCTCCCCAGCCAGGTGCACTCTCTCGGGCTTGGGTCACTGCCTTGAAGGCCCTGGAGCTTTGAGACCACCGCAACTTTTGGACTTTGTCATTTGTCAAAGCTTGACTCCAGAGTCAAGCCCGCCAGGTCACTCTGAGCTTGATTCGCGCCCTAGGGAGCTGCTCGTTAACCTTCTCACAAAAGCCGAAGGGACGTTTTAGGACCGTCTTTGCTCCGACTGAGCTCCAGGGGCGGCAGGAAATCTGAATTTGCCCAGGAGGGCAACCCTCCTGGGCTGGCAGGAGGTCCTGAGAGCATGAGCACCGAACCCACCGCAACTTTTTGGACTTTGTCATTTTTAAGAGTTTGGCTTCAGAGTCACCATCACCGTGGCTTTATTCGTGCCCAGGAAGGTTGCCATTCCTGGATGCACTTTCATGAAAAATCAGCCCGCTTCTGGAGGTTTTCGTGTTTTCCAGAGCTCCCACGGGGGAGATGAACTCACTCCCACCAGAGTGCACCTCTCGGCTTGGGTCACTGCCTTGAAGGCCCTGGAGCTATGAGCCACCGCAACATTTTGGACTTTGTCATTTTTGAGAGCCTTGACTCAGAGTCAAGCCCACCAGGGGCCTCTAGTTGATTCGTGCCCAGGAAGGCTGCTGTTCACCCTTAGAAAGCCCGAAAGGAACCGTTTTTAGGACCGTCCTTGTCCAGACTGAGCTCCAGGGGCGCGGTCAAATCTGACTCTTGCCCAGGACGGGCAACCCTCCTGGGCTGGCCAGGGCGGTCTGAGAGCGTGGAGCTCCGAACCCACCGCAACATTTTGGACTTTGTCATTTTTAAGAGCTTGGCTTCAGAGTCAACATCACCGTGGGCTTTATTCGTGCCCAGGAGAGGTGTGCCATTCCTGGGATGCACTTTTCAGGAAAAATCAGCCCGTCTTTTCCTGGAGGTTTCGTGTTTTTCAGAGCTCCACCACGGCGGAGATTGAACTCACTCCCCAGCCAGAGTGCACCTCTCTCGGCTTGGGTCACTGCCTTGAAGGCCCTGGAGCTTTGAGACCACCGCAACTTTTTGGACTTTGTCATTTGTCAAAGCTTGACTCCAGAGTCAAGCCCGCCAGGGGTCACTCTGAGCTTGATTCGCGCCCAGGAAGGCTGCTGGTTCACCTCCTCTACGACAGCCCGAAGGGACGTTTTAGGACCGTCTTCGCTCCAGATTGAGCTCCAGGGGCGGCGGTCGAATCTGACTCTTGCCCAGGACGGGCAACCCTCCCTGGGCTGGCCAGGGAGGTCTGAGAGCGTGGAGCTCCGAACCCACTGCAACATTTTGGACTTTGTCATTTTTGAGAGCTTGGCTTCAGAGTCACCATCACCGTGGGCTTTATTCGTGCCCAGGAGAGGTGTGCCATTCCTGGGATGCACATTTCAGGAAAAATCAGCCCGTCTTTTCCTGGAGGTTTCGTGTTTTTCAGAGCTCCACCACGGGGGAGATTGAACTCGCTCCCCAGCCAGAGTGCACTCTCTCAGGCTTGGGTCACTGCCTTGAAGGCCCTGGAGCTATGAGACCACCGCAACATTTTGGACTTTGTCATTTTTGAGAGCTTGGCTTCAGAGTCACCATCACCATGGGCTTTATTCGTGCCCAGGAGAGGTGTGCCCATTCCTGGGATGCCGTTTTCAGAAATATCAGCCTGTCTTTTCCTGGAGGTTTCGTGTTTTTCAGAGCTCCACCACGGCGGAGATTGAACTCACTCCCCAGCTAGAGTGCACTCTCTCTGGCTTGGGTCACTGCCTTGAAGGCCCTGGAGCTATGAGACCACCGCAACATTTTGGACTTTGTCATTTGTCAAAGCTTGACTCCAGAGTCAAGCCCGCCAGGGGTCACTCTGAGCTTGTTTCGCGCCCAGGAAGGCTGCTGGTTCACCTCCTCTACGAAAGCCCGAAGGGACGTTTTAGGACCGTCTTTGCTCCAGACTGAGCTCCAGGGGCGGCAGGCAAATCTGAATTTGGCCCAGTACGGGCAACCCTCCTGGGCTGGCCAGGGAGGTCTGAGAGCATGGAGCTCCGAACTCACCGCAACTTTTTGGACTCTGTCATTTTTGAGAGCTTGGCTTCAGAGTCACCATCACCATGGGCTTTATTCGTGCCCAGGAGAGGTGTGCCATGCCTGGGATGCCGTTTTCAGAAAAGTCAGCCCGTCTTTTCCTGGAGGTTTCATGTTTTTCAGAGCTCCACCGCGGCGGAGATTGGACTCACTCCCCAGCCAGAGTGCACTCTCTCAGGCTTGGGTCACTGCCTTGAAGGCCCTGGAGCTATGAGACCACCGCAACATTTTGGACTTTGTCATTTTTGAGAGCTTGGCTTCAGAGTCACCATCACCATGGGCTTTACTCGTGCCCAGGAGAGGTGTGCCGTTCCTGGGATGCCGTTTTCCAGAAAAA
This sequence comes from Chrosomus eos, assembly GCA_036326025.1. Lineage (NCBI taxonomy): Eukaryota > Metazoa > Chordata > Actinopteri > Cypriniformes > Leuciscidae > Chrosomus > Chrosomus eos. The sequence continues at coordinate 18,216 of JAZAVI010001146.1, read as the reverse complement.
TCAGCCCGTCTTTTCCTGGAGGTTTCATGTTTTTCAGAGCTCCACCACGGCGGAGATTGAACTCACTCCCCAGCCAGAGTGCACTCTCTCGGGCTTGGGTCACTGCCTTGAAGGCCCTGGAGCTATGAGACCGCCGCAACATTTTGGACTTTGTCATTTGTCAAAGCTTGACTCCAGAGTCAAGCCCCGCCAGGGGTCACTCTGAGCTTGATTCGCGCCGAGGAAGGCTGCTCGTTTACCCTTTTTTTTTTTTTTTTTTTTTTTTTTTTTTTTTTTTTTTTTTTTTTTTTTTTTTTTTTTTTTTTTTTTTTTTTTTTTTTTTTTTTTTTTTTTTTTTTTTTTTTTTTTTTTTTTTTTTTTTTTTTTTTTTTTTTTTTTTTTTTTTTTTTTTTTTTTTTTTTTTTTTTTTTTTTTTTTTTTTTTTTTTTTTTTTTTTTTTTTTTTTTTTTTTTTTTTTTTTTTTTTTTTTTTTTTTTTTTTTTTTTTTTTTTTTTTTTTTTTTTTTTTTTTTTTTTTTTTTTTTTTTTTTTTTTTTTTTTTTTTTTTTTTTTTTTTTTTTTTTTTTTTTTTTTTTTTTTTTTTTTTTTTTTTTTTTTTTTTTTTTTTTTTTTTTTTTTTTTTTTTTTTGTCATTTGTCAAAGCTTGACTCCAGAGTCAAGCCGCAGGGTCACTCTGAGCTTGTTCGCGCCAGGAAGGCTGTGATTCACCTCCTCTGCGAAAGCCGAGGGACGTTTAGACCGTCTTTGCTCCAGACTGAGCTCAGGGGCGCAGGCAAATCTGAATTTGGCCCAGTACGGGCAACCCCCTGGTGGCCAGGAGGTCTGAGAGCGTGGAGCTCCGAACCCACCGCAACATTTTGGACTTTGTCATTTTAGAGTTGGCTTCAGAGTCACCATCGCCATGGGCTTCATTCGTTCCAGGGGAGGTGTGCCATTCTGGATGCACTTTTCAGAAAAATTAGCCCCGTCTTTTCCTGGAGGTTTCATGTTTTTCAGAGTTCACCACGGGGGAGATTGAACTCGTCCCAGCCAGAGTGCACTCTCTCGGGCTTGGGTCACTGCCTTGAGGCCTGAGGGTGAGACCACCGCAACATTTGGACTTTGTCATTTTTGAGAGCTTGGCTTCAGAGTCACCTCACCATGGGCTTTATTCGTGCCAGGGAGGTGTGCCCATTCTGGGATGCCGTTTTCAGAAATATCAGCCTGTCTTTTCCTGGAGGTTTCGTGTTTTTCAGAGCTCACCACGCGGGATTGAATCACTCCCAGCTAAGTGCACTCTTCTGGCTTGGGTCACTGCCTTGAAGGCCTGGAGCTATGAGACCACCGCAACATTTTGGACTTTGTCATTTGTCAAAGCTGACTCAGAGTCAAGCCCGCCAGGGGTCACTCGAGCTTGTTTCGCGCCAGGAAGGCTGCTGGTTCACCTCCTCTACGAAAGCCCGAAGGGACGTTTTAGGACGTCTTTGCTCCAGACTGAGCTCAGGGCGGCAGGCAAATCTGAATTTGGCCCAGTACGGGCAACCCTCCTGGGCTGGCCAGGGAGGTCTGAGGCATGAGCTCCGAACTCACCGCAACTTTTTGGACTCTGTCTTTTTGAGAGCTTGCTTCAGATCACCATCACCATGGGCTTTATTCTGCCCAGGAGAGGTGTGCCATGCCTGGGATGCCGTTTCAGAAAAGTCAGCCGTTTTTCCTGGAGGTTTCATGTTTTTAGAGCTCCACGCGGCGGAGATTGGACTCACTCCCAGCCAGAGTGCACTCTCTCAGGCTTGGGTCACTGCCTTGAAGGCCCTGGAGCTATGAGACCACCGCAACATTTTGGACTTTGTCATTTTTGAGAGCTTGGCTTCAGAGTCACCATCACCATGGGCTTTACTCGTGCCCAGGAGAGGTGTGCCGTTCCTGGGATGCCGTTTTCAGAAAAATCAGCCCGTCTTTTCCTGGAGGTTTCATGTTTTTCAGAGCTCCACCACGGCGGAGATTGAACTCACTCCCCAGCCAGAGTGCACTCTCTCGGGCTTGGGTCACTGCCTTGAAGGCCCTGGAGCTATGAGACCGCCGCAACATTTTGGACTTTGTCATTTGTCAAAGCTTGACTCCAGAGTCAAGCCCCGCCAGGGGTCACTCTGAGCTTGATTCGCGCCGAGGAAGGCTGCTCGTTTACCCTTCTCTACGAAAGCCCGAAGGGACGTTTTAGGACCGTCTTGCTCCAGACTGAGCTCCAGGGGCGGCAGGCAAATCTGAATTTGGCCCAGTACGGGCAACCCTCCCTGGGCTGGCCAGGGAGGTCTGAGAGCGTGGAGCTCCGAACCCACCGCAACATTTTGGACTTTGTCATTTTTAAGAGCTTGGCTTCAGAGTCACCATCACCATGGGCTTTGTTCGTGCCCAGGGGAGGTGTGCCGTTCCTGGGATGCCGTTTTCAGAAAAATCAGCCCGTCTTTTCCTGGAGGTTTCATGTTTTTCAGAGCTCCACCACGGCGGAGATTGAACTCACTCCCCAGCCAGAGTGCACTCTCTCTGGCTTGGGTCCACTGCCTTGAAGGCCCTGGAGCTATGAGACCACCGCAACTTTTTGGACTTTGTCATTTGTCAAAGCTTGACTCCAGAGTCAAGCCCGCCAGGGGTCACTCTGAGCTTGATTCGCGCCCGGGGGAAGGCTGCTGATACCTCTCTGCGAAAGCCCGAAGGGACGTTTTAGGACCGTCTTTGCTCCAGACTGAGCTCCAGGGGCGGCAGGCAAATCTGAATTTGGCCCAGTACGGGCAACCCTCCCTGGGCTGGCCAGGGAGGTCTGAGAGCGTGGAGCTCCGAACCCACCGCAACATTTTGGACTTTGTCATTTTTAAGAGCTTGGCTTCAGAGTCACCATCGCCATGGGCTTCATTCGTCCCAGGGAGGTGTGCCATTCCTGGGATGCACTTTCAGAAAAATTAGCCCGTCTTTTCCTGGAGGTTTCATGTTTTTCAGAGTTCCACCACGGGGGAGATTGAACTCGCTCCCCAGCCAGAGTGCACTCTCTCGGGCTTGGGTCCTGCCTTGAAGGCCCTGGAGGCGTGAGACCACCCCAACCTTTGGGACTTTGTCATTTTGAGAGCTTGGCTCAAGTCACCACCCATGGGCTTTATTCGGCCCAGAGAGGTGTGCCCATTCCTGGGCTGCCGTTCTTTCGAATATCAGCCTGCTTTTCCTGGAGGTTTCGTGTTTTCAAGCTCCCCCGGCGGAGATTGAACTCTTCCCAGCTAGGTGCTTCCCTCTAGCTGGGCACTGCCTTGAAGGGCCCTGAGCATGAGACCACCCGCAACATTTTGGACTTTGTCATTTGTCAAAGCTTGACTCCAGAGTCAAGCCGCCGGGGTCACTCTGAGCTTGTTTCGCGCCAAAGGTTGTTCCCTCCCTGGAAGCCCAAGGGGTTTTAGGACCGTTTTCCCCAGCTGTCCAGGGGCGGCAGAATTAATTTGCCCAGGGGGAACCCTCCCGGGCGGCCCGGGAGGGGGGCCCGAACACCGCAATTTTTGGGCTCTTCATTTTTGAGAGCTTGGTCAGAGTCCCACCCATGGGCTTATTGGGGCCCAGGGAGGTGTGCCAAGGGGAAAGGCCGTTTTTCAAAAAACCCTTTTTTAGGCGTTTTTCGGGCTCCCCACCCGGCGGGGAATGATACCCCAAGTGCCCCCGCTTGGGCAATGCTTGGGGGAGCGACCACCGCAACATTTTGGACTTTTCATTTTTAAAAGGGGTTAACCCCGGCCTCCCGGGGGTTGGATGCCCTTTTGGGGTTTCCTTGTTCCTTTCCGGGGAATTTCCCTTCCGGGTTGATTTTTGGCCCCAAGGCGGAGATGCCCCCCCAGGGTAAATTTGGTTGCATGGCCGGTTTCAGAGCACCCGCACATTTTGGCTTTTGTGTTTCCCCATCCCCGCGCTTAGCCGTTTTTATTCGGCCAGGGGCTCGGCCCCTTCCCCCCCCACGGCGAAGGGTTTTGGCTTGGGGCTCCTAGGCCCAGGGGGACTCATTTCCCCGTAGGGCAACCCTCTGGCCCGGGGGGTTTTGGCTGGGTCCCCCAGGAACTTTGGTGGTTCTTTTTGAGGGGGTTTCAGGCCCCTCCCAGGGTTTCCCCCCGGCCGGAAAGGTTTGCCTTCTTGGTGGGGTTTAAAAAACCCGCTTTTCGGATTTCATTTTTTGAGCCCCCCCGGGTTTTCCCCCAAAATTGGCTTGGCGGGCCTTTGAACCCCGGAGCTTAAAAAACCCAATTTGGTTTTTTGGGCCATGTTGGACCCCCGGGAACCCCCGTCATTTGGGGCCTCCTGAAGCCCAAGGGGGCCCTTGGGATTGCTAGGGGGCCGATCCCTGGGCTTTCCTGGGGGGTTCGGGTCTTTTCCAAAACCCGGGGGTTTTGGATTTTTTTAGCTCCCAGGTACTAACCTGGCAGGGCAAGGGGGCGGCCTGTTGGGCGAAAAAACCCCTTTTCTGATTTAATGTTTGGACACCCGGGGGAAACTCTTCCCCAAAATTGCCCGGGGGTTGGGGGTCCTTTGCATTGAACCGGGCTTTAACCGTTTTTTGGCGCATTTGAAACTACTCCCGTAGCCCCCCTCCCGCTTGATTCCGCCGAAAGGCGCTTTTCCCCTTCTCGGGGATTTTAGGCCCCTTGCTCAGCTGCCCAGGGGGGGTATTATTTGGCCCGTTTGGGAACCCCCCCGGGGCCCAGGGGGGTCGGCCCGGCCCGAACCACCCAACGGGCTTTGTTTTTGGGGCTCCCTATAACCCGGGGGTTTGGCCCGGAAGTGTGCCTTCTTTGGATATTTTTCAGAGTTACCCCCCTCTTGGGTGGGGCAGGTCCCCCGGGGGTTACCCGTTCCCGAGCCATCCTCTCTCCAGGGGGGCAGCCAAGGCCCGGAGTTGGACCACCGCAAATTTTGGCTGGGTTTTTAAAGGCTTGGTTAACCACCAAACTGGGTTTTGTCCCGGGGGCCCCAACCCTGGGGGGTCCGTTTCCAAATTGCGTTCTCCTGGGTTTGGCCCCAAACGGGGAGTTAACCACCCCCCGGGGGGCACTCATTTGGCTTGGGCACGCCTGGGCCCGGAAAGGCGAATTTGGACCCTTTGAAACCCCCAGAGTCAAGCCCCGGGTCATCTGAGTTTTTCGGGCCCAAAAGGGGCTGGTTTCCACCCCTCCGAAACCCCAAGGGGAGTTTAGGACCGTCTTTCCGAACCCCGGGGGGGGCAAATTTTTTGGGGGAACGGAACCCTCCCGGGTGGCCGGGGTGGGAAGTTTGGCTCCCCACGCCACTTTTTTCATTTTTGGCTTGGCTTCAGGCCCTCACCGGGCTTTATTCGTCCCGGGAGATTTTTCCATCCGGGCCCTTTTCAAAAAATTCCCTTTTTCCTGGGGGTTTTTTTTTAACCCCCCCGGGCGGAGAGGGACTCACTCCCCCCCAGGTCACTCTCTCAGGTTTGGGGGCCCCTTGGCTGGAGCGGGCCCCCAACATTTGGATTTGTTTTTTAATTTTGGTTCTTTTCACCGGGTTACCTTTTGCCCCGGGAAGGTGTTCCGTCCTTGGATGGTTTTTGGAAACCCATGCCTTTTTGGATTTCATTTTTTCGAGTTTCCCCGGGGGTAAAAACCATCCCCCTTTTCCCATTTTTTATGGTTTGGCCCCAGGAAGGCCGCAACCTTTGGCTTTGTTTGCAGAAGGCTGGACTCCTCAACCCCCCAAGGTTTTGGGGTTTTTCCAGCCGAGAAGGGCCCGGTTACCCTTCCCCCCGAGGCCCCCTTTTAGGGGTACTCCGAGGGGCCAGGCCCCGCAAATTTGGGGTTTTTTTTTGGCAACCCTCCTGGGGCCAGGAGGGGCCGGGAGGTCCCCCGGGAACTTTTGATTTGGTCTTTTTTTGGCTTCGATCCCCCAGGGTTTTCGGCCCCCGGGGGGGCCTTCCCTTGGGTTCCTTAAAACGCCCTTTTCCGGAGTTTTGTTTGTAAATCCAAAAGGATGATAACCCCGCCAGGTCCCCCCGGTTTACATCTTGAAGGCCCTGGGAGGGTTTCCCGAACTTTTTTTTGGTCATTTGCCCAAAGCTTAACCCAGGGGGAACTCCTGCCCCGGGGAAAGGAGCTAAACCCCCCACCCGCAAAGGGGTTAATCCCCATTTTGTCCAGGGGGCAGGAACTGTTTGGGAGGCCGTAGGGAAAACCCTCCGGGGGCTGGCCGGAGGTCTTGATGACTGACTCCAACCACCCGAATTTACTTTGTCATTTTGGGCTTGGGCTTCGGGCACCCTGGGTTCCGCCCCGGGGGTGTGCCTTCCCGGTTTTTTGGGAAAATCCACGCTTTTTGGTTTCATTTTTTAAGAGTTCCACCACGGGGGTTGACCCCCCAGTGCACTCTCCGGGCGGGACCTGGAATGGGCCGTGACCCCTTTGGCTTGATCAAAGGAGCTAACCACCCCCAGGGCTTTATGTTGCCCAGGGTGTGCCCTTGGGGAGGGCCCCTTTTAAGCTTTTTTCCTGGGGTTTTTTTATCCCCACCCCTTTGAATTTAACCTCTGGGTTGCCAACTGCCAGCCTTTGGCATCAACTGGGACTGCGAATTTTGCCTGGCCACCTTCCCGGGTGCCCGGGGGCGGGTGCCCCCAATTTTTTTTTGGGTGCCCAAGGGTGAGTCTTCATTCCGGGCCTGGGGCGTCTAGCTAATTTTAGAGAACCCCCCTTGGGGATTTCGGGGTGGGCCCCGGGGGAAATGATTTTTCCCCCATTTTGGGATTTTGGCTTGTCACTCCCAGGTACCCCCGGGAAATTGGGTTTTTGGGGTTGGCCCAAAAACCCTCTTTTTTTTAGGCCCGGGAAATTTTGGCCACCCAAAATTTTTTTCCCCCACCCCTTTTTTGGGGGGGGGTTTTGGCCCCCGGGGAGAACCCCCCCCCCCTTTTTTTTTATTTTGGGGCTTGGTTAAACCCCAAAAGGGGTTTTTTTAAGAAGGGGCCCTTTTGGGATTTTTAAAAAATACCCGTCCCGGGGGTTTCTTTTTTCGGCCCAAAAGGGGCGGGTTCCCCAAACCCCCGGGAGGCCTTTTCCCCGGGGGTTTTCCCTTGGGGGCCCGGCAGGAAAAAAATTTTGGTTTTGATTTTGGGCGGGCCCGAGGACCCCCCTTTTTTCCCCCCCGGGAAGGGTTTTCCCCAAAACCAGGGTTTTTTTGGGTTTTGTTGGAGCTAGGGGGGGGTCCCCCCCCGGGGGTGTTTTTCCCCGGGCCCGGGGGGAAAGGGGGCCCCAAACCCCGGGCCCCCTTTTGGTTTTGCATTTTTAAGTTGGGTTTCCCCCCCAAAAAGGGGTTTTTAATTTCCCCGGGGGGAACCCCTTTTTTCCTTAAAAAAAAGGGGGTTTTTGGGATTTTTCGTTACCCCCCCGGGGGGGGGAAATTTTTTTTCCCCGGCCCCCCCGGGGGATCCTAACCCGGGAGTAAACCCCCGCCTTTTTGGCTTTCCCCTTTTGGAGTTGGCCAGATTTCCCCTCCCAGGGGTTTTTGTCCAAAAAGGGGGCCCCCTGGGAGGGTTTTTTCGAAAAACCCCCGTTTTCCTGGAGGGTTTTTTTTTGCCCCTCCCCGGGGGGAAACCCCCCGGGAAATGCCCCTTTCGGTTTGGCCCCCCTTAAAGGGGGGAGCCCGTTTTTTGGTTTTCCCCCCTTTTTTTGGTTTAAAAAACCCCTGGGCTTTTTAAATTCCCAGGGTTTCTTTTTCCCCTTTTCCCCCCCGGGGATTTTTCGATCCCCCCCCCCGGGGGGCCCCAAAATTTCCCCCCGGGGGGGAACCCCTGGGCCGGGACCCCGGGGGGGCCTCAACCCCCAAATCCCCCGATTTTTGGCTTTTCCCCCCGGGGTTCCCCCCCCGGGGGGAAGGGATTTAAATCGGGCCCTTTTTCCCGGGGGGGATTTTTTTTCCCCCCGGGGGGAAAACTTTCCCCCAAGGACCCGGTTGGTCCCCCCCCGGGGGGGGTTTGGGCAGAACTTTTTATTTCTTTTAAACCCCAAAGGCCCACCCCGGGCCCTTTTGGGGGCCCCTTTTTCCCGGGGGGTTTTTTTCCCCCAAAACCCGGGGGTTTTTTGGGGTTTCGGAACCCCCAGGTTGTTGCCAAAAAAAACCCCTTGGCCCCCTTTTGAATGGCAAACCCCTTTTATTTTCTTTTTGGGGTTTTTCCCAACCCCCCCCGGGAAAGGTTGTTCCCCCCCCTTTTTGGGTTTTTTTGGGCCCCGGGGGTTCCCCCCCGGGGATGACTCCCGGGCGGGGGCAAAGGGGGAAAGGGGGGGGGGGGGGGGCAAAGGGATTGGGGGGTTGGCTTTTTGGGGTTTTTTTTCCCCCCGGGGGGACAGGGAGTTTTGGAAAATTTTCCCCTTTTTTTAGGGGTTTCAATCCCAGGGGGGGAAACCCCCCGGGGCCCCCCGGGGGGGGGCCCCCCCCGGGGGGGGTTTTTACCCAGGGTTTTGGGGTTTTCATTTTAAAAGGGTTTTCCCGGGGGAGTTGGCCAACCCCCGGGCCCCCCGGGGATTTGGGGGAAAAAACCCCCAAAAAATTGGACCCCCCGGGAGGCTTTTTGGCCCATTCCCCCTGGGGGGGGGGGGGGCCCCCTTTGATTTTCAAAAACGGTTTCCCCCAAAATTTTGGTCCCCCCCGGGTTTTTCCCCCCAAAAATTTTTCACCCCCTTTTTTTTTAGAGGGGGGGGTTTTTGGGGGCCCCCCGCAAAATTGGACTCTTTTCCCCCAAAAGGGCCCGGTAGCCCCCGGGGGCCGGGGCTTAAAGGCCCAAAAGGGGCCCCACTTTTACCCCGGGGGGGGGGTCCCCCCCAATTTTTTCGGCCCGGGAAAGGGGTTTCCCCTTTCAAAACCCCCGGGGTTTTTGGGTTTTTTGGGCGGCTCCCCCCGGAAAATTTTTTTTCCCCGAAAATTTTTTCCGGGGGTCAAATTTGGGGGGGGGCGGGGGGGGTTTTTTTTTGGTTTTTTTGGGACCCAAAAAGGGCGCCCCCGGGGGTTTTTTTTTTCCCGGGGGGGTTTTTCCCCCCCCCCCCGGGGAAGGGTTTTTTTCCCCTTTTGAACCCCCGGGCGGGGCCCCCCTTTTTTGGGCCAAAAAACCCCCCCAGGGGTCACTCTGAGTTAAATTCGGCCCAGGGGAAGGTGTGATTCACCTCCTCTCAAAACCCCGGGAAGGACGTTTTGGGACCGTCTTTGCTCCGACTGAGCTCCGGGGCGGCGGGCAAATCTGAATTGGCCATCGGGCAACCCTCCCCTGGGCTGGCCAGGGGGTCTTGAGGGGGGAGCCCCGAACCCACCGCAACATTTTGGGACTTTGTCATTTTTAAGAGCTTGGCTTCAGATCACCTCGCCAGGGGCTCTTCGTTCCCGGGGGGGGTGTGCCATTCCTGGGATGCATTTTTTCAAAAAAATTTTAACCCCCTCTTTCCTGGGGGGGTTTCATGTTTTTCAGAGTTCCACCCGGGGGAGTTTGAACTCGCCCCCCACCCAAAGGGCACCCCCGGGGCTTGGGTCACCCCCTTGAAGGGCCCCTGGGGGCTTGAGACCACCGCAACATTTTGACTTTGTCATTTTTGAGAGCTTGGCTTCAGAGTCACCATCACCAGGGCTTTTTTTCGTGCCCGGGAGAGGTGTCCCATTCCTGGGATGCCGTTTCCCCCAGAAAATATCGCCTGTCTTTTTGGAGGTTTCTGTTTTTCAGACTCCCCCACGCGGAGATTGAACTCACTCCCACTAGAGTGCATCTCTCTTTTGGGTCATGCCTTGAAGGCCCTGGAGCTATGAGACCCCCCGCAACATTTTGGACTTTGTATTTTTCAAAGCTTGATCCAGAGTCAACCCCGCCGGGGGTCACTCTGAGTTTGTTTCGCGCCCAGGAAGGCTGCGGTTCACCCCTCTACGAAACCCCGAAGGGACGTTTTAGACCGTCTTTGCTCCGACTGAGCTCCAGGGGGGCAGGAAAATTTAAATTTTGGCCCATAGGGGCAACCCTCCCGGGCGGCCAGGGGGTCTGGGAACAGGAGCCCGAACTCCCCGCAAATTTTTTGGACCTGTCTTTTTTTGAGATTGGTTTCAAGTACCATCCCCATGGCTTTTATTGTCCCGGGAGGGGTGTGCCAAAGCCTGGATGCCGTTTTCAGAAAAAGTCAGCCCTCTTTTCCGGAGTTTCATGTTTTTCGGCTCCCCCCCGCGGCGGAGTTTTGGACTCACCCCCCCCAGCCAAGTGCACCCCCTTCGGGCTTGGGTCCTGCCTTGAAGGGCCCCTTAGCATGAGACCCCCGAAACTTTTTTGGACTTTGTCTTTTTTGAAGTTTTGGCTTCAAGTCACCATCCCCAGGGTTTTTACTCGTGCCCAGAGAGGTGTGCCGTTTCCGGGTTTGCCGTTTTCCAGAAAAATAGCCCGTCTTTTCCGGAGGTTTTTTTTTTCAAGCTCCACCCCGGGGGGATTGAACTCACCCCCCCAGCCAGAGTGCACTCCTCGGGCGGGGTCACTGCCTTAAGGCCCTGGACTATGAGACCGCCGCAACATTTTGGACTTTGTATTTGTCAAAGCTGACTCAGAGTCAAGCCCCCCCGGGGGTCACTCTGAGCTGATTCGCGCCGGGGGAAAGCTGCTCGTTTACCCTTTCTCAACAAAAACCCGAAGGGACGTTTTAGGCCCTTTTTTTGCTCCAGACGGACCCGGGGGCGGCAGGCAAATTGAATTTGGCCCATAGGGGCAACCCCCTGGCTTCCCAGGGGGGTCTGAGAGCGTGGGCTCCGAACCCACCGAAATTTTGGACTTTGTCTTTTTTAAGAGTTTGGGGCTTCAAGTCCCCCCCATGGGCTTTGTTCGTGCCCGGGGAGGTGTCCCGTTCCGGGAGCCGTTTTCAGAAAAATAAACCCCTTTTCCTGGAGGTTTCATTTTTTTTCAAGCCCACCACGGGGGAGATTGAACTCACCTCCCACCAAGTCACTTTCCCTTTGGCTTGGGGTCCTCCCTTGAAGGCCCTGGAGCTAGAGACCACCGCAACTTTTTTGGACTTTGTCATTTGTCAAAGCTTACCCCAGAGTCAAGCCCGCCAGGGGTCACTCTAGCTTGATTTCCGCCGGGAAAGGGGCTGCATCACCTCCCCTCGAAACCCCGAAGGGACGTTTTGGGACCGCTTTCCCCCGAACTGATCCGGGGGCGGCGGCAAATCGAATTTGGCCCAGTAGGGGCAACCCCCTCCCGGGCGGCCAGGAGGTCTGAGACGTGGACTCCGAACCCACCGAAAACATTTTGACTTTGTATTTTTTAAGACTTGGCTTCAGAGGTACCATCGCCATGGGCTTCATTCTTTCCCAGGGGGTGTGCCTTTCCGGTGCATTTTTTCAAAAAAATTAGCCCGCTTTTTCCGGGAGGTTTCATGTTTTTCAGATTTCCACCACGGGGGAAAAATTGAACTCGCCCCCCACCAGAGTGCACCTCTCGGGTTTGGGGTCCTGCCTTAAAGGGCCCTGGAGGGTAGACCCCCGAAACTTTTTGGACTTTGCTTTTTTGAGACTTGGCTTAAAGGGTCACCCCCCACCAGGGGCTTTATTCGTGCCCAGGAAGGTGTCCCTTTTCCTGGGTTTTCCGTTTTCAGAAATATCAGCTTCTTTTCCCGGAGGTTTTCGGTTTTTCAGAGCTCCACCACGGGGAGATTTGAACTCACTCCCCAGCTAGAGTGCCTTTTCCCCGGTTGGGCACTGCCTTAAAGGGCCCCTGGAGCTATGAGCCCACCGCAACATTTTGGACTTGCATTTGTAAAAGCTTACTCCAGAGTAAAGCCCCCCCAGGGTTCACTCGAGCTTGTTTGCCCCCGGGAAGGGCTGCTGGTTCACCTCCTCTCAAAGCCCAAGGGACGTTTTGGACCGCTTTGCTCCAGATGAGCTCCGGGGCGGCAGCAAACTAAATTTGGGGCCCAGTACGGGCAACCCTCCCGGGCTGCCAGGGGGTCTGAGAGCAGGAGCTCCGAACTCACCGCAACTTTTGGACTCGCTTTTTTGAGAGCTTGGGTTTTTAAGTCACCACACCATGGGCTTTATTCGTGCCCAGGAGAGGGTGCCATGCCTGGGTCCGTTTTCAGAAAAGTCACCCCCTCTTTTCCTGGGGGTTTTCATGTTTTTCGAGCTCCACCGCGGGGAGATTGGACTACTCCCCCCAGAGTGCACCCCTTCAGGCTTGGGTCACGCCTAAAGGCCCTGGACTAAAACCCACCGCAACATTTTGGACTTTGTCATTTTTGAGAGTTTGGGCTTCAGGTCCCACCACCATGGGCTTTACTCGTGCCCAGGAGAGGGTGCCGTTCCTGGAGCCTTTTTCCCAAAAAAACACCCGTCTTTTCCTGGGGTTTTTCTGTTTTTCGAGCTCCACCACGGGGGAGAATTGAACTCACCCCCCGCCAGAGTGCACTCTCCGGTTTGGGCACTGCCTTAAGGCCCGGGAGCTATAAACCCCGCCGCAAAATTTTGGGCCCTTTGTCATTTTCAAAGCTTGATCCGGGTCAACCCCCCGCCGGGGGTCACTCCCTGAGCTTGTTCGCGCCGGGGAAGGCTGCTTTTACCCTTCTCTACGAAACCCCAAAAGGGAAATTTTTAGGACCTTTTTGCTCCAGACGAGCTCCGGGGGCGGCAGGCAAATCTAAATTTTGGGGCCCAGCGGGCAACCCCCCTGGGCGGCCAGGGGAGGTCTGGAGCGTGGAGCTCCGAACCCCCGAACATTTTGGACTTTGCTTTTTTAAAGAGCTTGGCTTCAAGTCACCATCACCATGGCTTTTTTCCCCCCAGGGGAGGGTGCCGCCCGGGGGAACCGTTTTCAAAAAAATCACCCCTCTTTTCCTGGGGTTTCATGTTTTTAGAGCTCCCACCACGGGGGGATTGAACTCACTCCCCAGCCAGATTTGCACTCTCTCGGCTTGGGTCCTGCCTTAAAGGGCCCGGGATATGAGACCACCGCAACTTTTTGGGACTTTGTCATTTGTCAAAGTTTGACTCCAAGTCAAGCCCCCCCAGGGGTCACTCTGAGCTTGTTCGCGCCCGGGGAAGGGCGTTTTCACCCCTCTGCAAAAGCCCCGGGAAGGGACGTTTTGGGACCGTTTTTTGCCCCAACTGAGCCCCAGGGCGGCAGGCAAATCTGAATTTGGCCCAGTAGGGGCAACCCTCCCGGGGCTGGCCAGGGAGGTCTGAGAGCGTGGAGCCCCGCCCCTACCGAAACATTTGGACTTTGTCATTTTTAAGAGCTTGGTTTCAAGTCACCATCGCCAGGGCTTCATTCTTTCCCCCGGGGGAGGTGTGCCATTCCGGGGATCACTTTTCAAAAAATTAGCCCGTCTTTTCCGGGAGGTTTCATGTTTTTCAGAGTTCCACCACGGGGAGATTGAACTCGCTCCCAGCCAGAGTGCACTCTCTCTGGGCTTGGGTCACTGCCTTGAAGGCCCTGGAGGCGTGAGACACCGCAACATTTTGGACTTTGCCATTTGTCAAAGCTTGACTCCAGAGTCAAGCCTCCAGGGGTCACTCTGAGCTTGATTCGCGCCCAGGAGGCTGCTGGTTCACCTCCTCTCGAAAGCCCGAAGGGACGTTTTAGGACCGTCTTCGCTCCAGATTGAGCTCCAGGGGCGGCGGTCGAAATCTGACTCGTGGCCCAGGACGGGCAACCTCCCTGGGCTGGCCAGGGAGGTCTGAGAGCGTGGAGCTCCGAACCCACCGCAACATTTTGGACTTTGTCATTTTTAAGAGCTTGGCTTCAGAGTCACCATCGCCATTGGGCTTCATTCGTGCCAGGGGAGGTGTGCCATTCCTGGGATGCACTTTTCGGGAAAAATCAGCCCGTCTTTTCCTGGAGGTTTCATGTTTTTCAGAGCTTCCACCACGGGGGAGATTGAACTCGCTCCCACCAGAGTGCACTCTCTCGGGTTTGGGGTCACTCCCTTGAAGCCCTGGAGCGTGGGGCCCCCGCAACTTTTTGGACTTTGTTTTTTTGAGAGCTTGGTTCAGAGTCCCATCCCCCATGGGTTTTATTCGTGCCCAGGAAGGTGTGCCTTTCCTGGGAAAAATTTCAGCCTTTTTTCCCTGGAGGTTTCTGTTTTCGAGCTCCACCACGGCGGAGATTGAACTACCCCCCCAGCAGGTGCCCTCTTTGGTTGGGTCACTGCTTGAAGGCCCGGGAGCTTAGACCACCCAATTTTTTTGGCTTTGCATTTGTAAAAAAAAAAAAAAAAAAAAAAAAAAAAAAAAAAAAAAAAAAAAAAAAAAAAAAAAAAAAAAAAAAAAAAAAAAAAAAAAAAAAAAAAAAAAAAAAAAAAAAAAAAAAAAAAAAAAAAAAAAAAAAAAAAAAAAAAAAAAAAAAAAAAAAAAAAAAAAAAAAACCCCCCCCCCCCCCCCCCCCCCCCCCCCCCCCCCCCCCCCCCCCCCCCCCCCCCCCCCCCCCCCCCCCCCCCCCCCCCCCCCCCCCCCCCCCCCCCCCCCCCCCCCCCCCCCCCCCCCCCCCCCCCCCCCCCCCCCCCCCCCCCCCCCCCCCCCCCCCCCCCCCCCCCCCCCCCCCCCCCCCCCCCCCCCCCCCCCCCCCCCCCCCCCCCCCCAGATGCATCTCTTCTTGGGTCCGCCTTGAAGGCCCTGGAGCTTGGCCCAACCCAACTTTTTGGACTTTGTCATTTGCCCAAAGTTTGCCCCGAGTAAAAGCCCGCGGGGGTCCTGATTGATTCGCCCCAGGAGGCTGCTGTTTCACCTCCTTGCGAAACCCCCGAAGGGACGTTTTAGGCCCCGTCTTTGCTCCAGACTGAGCCCGGGGGCGGGGGGCAAATCTAAATTTTGGGCCCCCAGTAGGGGGCCCCCTCCCGGGGGCTGGCCGGGGAGGTTGAGAGCGGGGAGCTCCGAAACCCCCCCGCAAACTTTTTGGGATTTGTCATTTTTAAGAGCTTGGGGTTTCGGTCACCTCGCCTGGGCTTCATTGTTCCAGGGGGGGGGCCCTTCCGGGATGCACTTTTCAGAAAAATTGCCCCGTCTTTTCCTGGAGGTTTTTTTTTTTTTAGGTTCCCCCCAGGGGAGATTGAACTCCTCCCACCCAGAGTGCATCCCCGGGGCTTGGCATGCCTTGGGGCCGGGAGGGGAGACCCCCGCAACATTGGACTTTGCATTTTTGAGAGTTTGGTTCAGAGTCCCATCACAGGGGTTTTTATTGTCCCGGAGGGGTTGCCTTTCCCTGGGTGCCTTTTCAAAAATATCACCGTCTTTTCCTGGGGGTTTTGTGTTTTTCAAGCCCCACCACGGCGGAGTGAACTCACTCCCAGTGAGGACTCTCTCTGGTTTGGGGTCATCCCTTTTAAAGGGCCCCTGGAGCTAGAGACCCCGAAAATTTTGGGACTTTGTCATTTGCAAAGCTTGACTCCAGAGCAAGCCCGCCAGGGGTCCTCTGAGCTTTTTTTCGCCCGGGAAAGGTGGGGTTTCACCTCCTCACGAAAGCCAAAGGGGGTTTTTTGGACCGTCTTTGCCCAGATGAGCCCGGGGGCGGCAGGAAATCTGAATTTTGGGCCCCGTACGGGCAACCTCCCGGTGGCCAGGGAGGCTGAGAGCATGGACTTCCGAAAACTCCCGAAAATTTTTTGGACCTTGCGGGGGGGCTTCAGAGCACCATCACCATGGGTTTTTTATTTTCGTCCCCCGGAGAGGTGGGGCCTCCCTGGGATCCCGTTTTCAGAAAGTCCCCGCTTTTCCTGAGGTTTCTGTTTTCAGACTCACCGCGGCGGAGTTTGGACTAACTCCCCACCCCAGAGTGCACTCTCTGGGTTTGGGGGTCACCCCCTTAAAGGCCCTGGAGTAAAACCACCGCAACATTTTGGACTTTGTCTTTTTTTGAAGTTTGGCTTCAGAGTCACCTCACCATGGGTTTTTAATGTGCCCCAGGGGGGTGTGCGTTCCGGGATGCCGTTTTCAAAAAAACACCTCTTTTCCCTGGATTTTTCTGTTTTTCAGGCCCCCACGGCGGAGATTGAAACTCCAGCCAGAGGCACTCCTGGGGTTTGGGGTCACTGCCTTGAAGGCCCTGGGCAGAACCGCCGAAACTTTTGGGGGAATTTGGGCATTTGTAAAAAGCTTGGGACTCCAGATCAACCCCCGCCAGGGGGGTCACTCTGAGCTTTTTTTTTGCGCCGAGGAAAAAAAAAAAAAAAAGGAAAAAAACTCGTTTTACCCTTCTCTACAAAAGCCCGAAGGGACGTTTTGGATTTTTGCCCCAGACGAGCCCCCCGGGGCGGCGGGAAAATCTGTTTTTGGCCCCAGTACGGGCAACCCTCCCTGGCGGGCCCAGGGGGGCTGAGGCGGGGAGCCCAAACCCCACAAAAACATTTTGGCTTTGTCTTTTTAAGAGTTTGGGCTTCAGAGTCCCCATCCCCGGGGCTTTTTTCGTGCCCGGGGGGTGTGCCGTTCCTGGGTTTTGCCTTTTTTCAAAAAAAATACCGTTTTTTCCCTGAGGTTTCTGTTTTTCAGAGCTCCCCCACGGGGGAGATTGAATCACCCCCCACCCCGAGTGCATTCTTGGTTTGGGGTCACCCCCTTAAAGGGCCCCGGGAGATGAGACCCCCGCAATTTTTTGGACTTTGTCTTTGTAAAAGCTTGCCCCGACAAGCCCCCCGGGGGTCCTTGAGCTTGTTCGCGCCCAGGAAGGCTGTGATTCACCTCCCTTGCGAAACCCAAAGGGACGTTTTGGGACGTCTTTGCCCGACGGGCTCCAGGGGCGCAGGCAAATTGAATTTGGCCCTAGGGGCAACCCCCCGGGGTGGAAGCGGAGAGACGAGACCCCAGAGCCAAGCGCCAGACTCCCAGGGAGAAGGAGGCAACACCCAACCAACACCCTTCTCCCAACACCCAAATGGCACGTTGCAGGCCACCCTCTGCTCCGGCAGGTTCTCCAGAACCGCGGGGCTGGGCGCTCAAAGCCGGGTATGAAGCACCGCGGTCGGCCCGGACGGCCGCCTGCGAGCGCGTGCAGTTTTGATGGACGGTGACAGACTGCAAGCGTCTTTAAACGGCCATAACTCGGCGAATCCGGGTCCGATCGACACCAAATTTTTATTGTTGTTTAGAACGGGACGAGACCTTTCCAACGAGCCCACCCACACCCTCGTGGGCCCCCGGGGGCCAAAGATGCAGCGCCGCGAAAGCGTAAAACGCACGTATCTCCGCGAAAACTCGACGGATCCGGCGAGCACCGGGCTCTTCGGAAGCGTCTAGTTGAGCTGAAAAGAACGATACCACTTTCAGCCGTTTTGGTGCAGTTTTTGGCGGAGATATCAGCCGAAAACCATCGGGCGCGCTCCAAAATGGCGGCCGCCGATGACGTCACGATCTCGGGAGAATTTCGCTCATATCTCGCCGACGCGAAGTCCCAGAGAGCTCAGATTCGGGTCAGGGGTCCCAGGGGGCTCCTCTCACGAAACCTGGGGTCGGCGGGCCTCGGGGACGCCCCCTACTGGATCGCCGTTCGCTGGGACCCCCGACTTTGAACGGCTGTAACTCGGGGACCCGAGCGAATTGGGCCTCGTGGGTGGGCTCGTTGGAAAGGCCCCGTCCGGCACTACGATCGAGATGAGTCTGGGGAACATTGAGCCAGGGTCCCGGAGATATAAGCCCACAAAGGTGCGCCTTTGACCGGGCGTAACTCCCGAACCCGACCGCCCTCGGGCACGGGGGTGGGCTCGTTGGATGGGCCCGTCGAGCCCTAGAGGCGACCAGAGTTTGGAATTTTTTCGCCTTTCGGTTTTCGAGATATTCGCGAAAAACTAAATCCCCACCGGTCAGTGCGTGTGTGTGGCGGGCACCCATGTCTCCAACGGGCTTCCAGGGCCGCGGGGCCGATCTGACCGTGCCCGAGAAAGGTGAGCCTTCCTCGGCATGCCAACGGGGCCTCGTTGGCCCTGGAAGTCGCGACCCACCGCACGGTTTTTGACTCGGAGATAGAGAAAGGGCCCCCGAATTTGAACGGCTCTAACTCGGGGACCGGGCCGCCTAGAGACACCAAACTCGGGTCAAAGTAGGGTCTCTGTGGGCCCCTTCCAACGAGACCGCCCCCGAGCTCCAGGGCCCCCGGGTCCCGGAGAAAAGGGGCCCGACAGGACGGCGCGCCCATCGGTGCGAAAGGTCCCAGGGGTCCGGGGGGGCGGGATCTGAGAAGGCCCGGAGGGACCCCCCGACCCCGAAAGGGCGAGCC
>JAZAVI010001145.1:0-18352 GCA_036326025.1 Chrosomus eos | reverse complement strand
CGGTCCCCAACCCATACTGCGCACACTCAAAAAAATAAGTGTTGAACAAACTTAATTAAATTAAGACATTTTAACATGAAAAAATATTCATGTAGTTTTTACACAAATGAATTAAGTAAACATCATCAGGTTTAAATATATTAGTTGATTGAACAATTAAATTAAGTTGTGACAAAATGTTAAAAAATCATGTTACTTTAGCTTATTTTAATTAATTCAATTTAACAAGAGGCAAAAATAACAAATTTTGAGTGCAGCACATAGCACAGCAACGTCACGTAATATTAACCATGATAGAGACGGTAGTCCAAAATCTCTATTGGTTGGCAAAGTTAATCGTTTTCTACCGGCATTTCGCCCACCCCAAACCTGCATAATATCCAAAAATGAAAGTTATTTTTGGCAGAGGTATTACTGCCAAATGGTAGCCTGGCAAGCCAGACTTACATTCAAGATGTTAGGTCTGGAAACTCATCATTGGTTGCCTCAATCCGATCAATATCTTAATATCTTTTTAAATTCTGGTTCGTAAACTTTCATTTGGTATCTTTATTCTAAAGGCCTATATTTCAATCCCAGAAATTGGGCAACTTAAAGTCCATGATATCAAAATTTAAGTTTATTCCCTTTTTAGTTACCCTGGCAAGCCAGACCTACACCCAAGATTTAGGTCTGGAAACTCACGTTTGGCATGCCTCAATCCGAGGGGGGGATAAACGGTTGTCTTTCAATATCCTCTGCACGCAATAGGATAGCGCTAAAACCCAACCAGAGCAACGAACGGCTGTGGCTGAGTGAGTCCCATGCGTTTTCCCACCAGGGTACCCGGTCGTCCAAACTCCGAACACATCTTCCTTTTTTAAGAATGACTTTAGTGACGTTCTCTTAACTCCAAGTCCTCCAGAGTCGCGGCGAAATCCGATTCGAAAGACCGCTGTTCGCCACCCATCATCTTCTTTGTTTTCAAGTAGCAGGGAAATCACGGGGAAACCCGTCACAACTCTGCCGTCATTATTTTTAAGCCCGCCCACCAACTCTATACACGATGTGATTGGCCTGACTAGAGTTTGGTTTTTCCAGCTCGAAAGCCAACGGAGAGTTGCTAGACTACACTGGCTGCAAAAAAAATTTTTGCTTCTGCTAGGGTGCGTCTAGATGTCTAGGCTACCCAAAATGGCTGAACAAGATAAAAAAGGGATTTTTTACTGTAGTTCTGTTACAGTAGAAAACAATCAGAGCATGTTTGGTACAAAGCCAGAGAGTGACCCACGGGTCTCCGGCACTGAGGCGACGTGATGTTGAAGTAGCAGACATCTTTAAAAAAAGAATTCATCTAGGTCAGACTGATTTTAGCGAGACTTGAGAAAGAAAAAGAGAGTGGGTTAAAAGAAAAGAAAGAGGGAAGCAAAAAAATCAAAGGCGTCTCTATCTTTTGCAGACCAAAAAAGAGCAATTAAAAATCTAAATAATGCTTTAATTAAAAAGAGCCGTGAAAAGAGAGAAACAAAGCCTGGACAGTTGCGTCTCCTGCTGTAAATTGCCCCGTTGTGTCCGGGGACCCGCAGCACTCGTAGTCACTATTGACTGCAGCCACTAAAAAGGTCAGCCGCAAAATACAGACCCGCACAAAAGGTTGAATGAGGCAACCGAAGCAATCTTTGGTCAGTATGAAATAGAAATCTCAGGGCTGTACTCTGTTATCAAAGTTACTGAAGGGGAGGTAGCCTTGCTGATACAGCAAACTTTTACAAATGAAAAGAGCCTTTTGGGGAAATTGGCTCGCCCCCCTGGCCCTCGACGTGCCTCAGTCGTCCAGACATAAAACAGAGCGCCATCGTCCCGATTACAGTTTACACATCAGAACAATTCATCGAGCATTGTACTGCTATTAAAGCATTCATTTTACATAATTGGAAATTAATTTAAAAGATTCATGTTCATATCCCACGGTCAGTGCTAGGTAGTAACTGATAAGTAATTAGGGGCCAAGCACCGAAGGTGCGGAGGCACCTATTGTATCTGTTCCCGGTTCTTATTATTATTTTTAAATTTAGGGGCCAAGCACCGAAGGTGCGGTGGCACCTATTGTATCTTTTCCCGGTTCTTATTAGGGGCCAAGCACCGAAGGTGCGGTGGCACCTATTGTATCTGTTCCGGTTCTTATTATTATTATTAGGGGCCAAGCACCGAAGGTGCGGGGCACCTATTGTATCTGTTCCGGTTCTTATTATTAGGGGCCAAGCACCGAAGGTGCGGTGGCACCTATTGTATCTTTTCCCGGGTTTCTTTATTCTTCCGTTTTTTCCCGACTGGGCGTCTATGGCAGCCCATAGAACCGTTTGCGGGAAAGTTATAAAATTTGGTACACTGATAGAGGACAGTCTAAAAAGTCACCAGAGCAAATTTGGAGTCTCCAACTCAATCCCTCTAGCGCCACCAACTGTCCAAAGATTTACTCATGTTTATGCTTATAATTTTTTTGAACCATAATGGCTAGAATCACAAATCCTTTGCCCTCTTATTTCCTTGGCTCATGCCGATTCGATTGCACCCTATGACGTCATTTTCCATCACGAAAAATTTGCCCGCCATTTGTAATTATCCGAAAAAGCTACTTTTTCAAACGTCCTCCTAGGCTGTTGTTCCGATTCTCACCAAAATTGAACCAGATCATCTCCAGACCGGGGTGACAAAAAGTTATGGAATTCATAAAAACGCTGCATGTTGTTCTCGAATACCACGCAAATTAATTTAAGTAGCGTTTGGGCGAAAACAGACATAAGGCTGTATCTCCGCAACGCTTTATCGTATTCAAACCAAACTTGGTACATGTCATTAAAAGCATGACCTGGGCACATGCTGCGTTTGGCGAGCGCCACCTACTGGTCCAGAGATACAAAAAATTTGCTTTTTTGCTATAATATGAACAGTTTGTCCAAAATAATAAAGTTGGTCTTTTTAGTTTAGGGCGTCATCCCGATCGACGAACCCAAATTTTCCCCAGATCGGCCATTTTGGCTGCGGCCATTTTAAATTTATGTGCAAAATGCGTATTTTATGAACGCATGAACGAATTGTTACGAACTCGGAAAGGGTCATCAGTACGACCCCTAAAGGAGCCTGGGGTTTTTCGAAACGCGCCACCTAGTGGAAAAATTTGATTTTTCAAATCTGATAACTCTGGTTGGTTTTTTGACGTATTTTCACGGGAGCATCTCTTTGGGGTCCTGAACCTTGCCGAGTCCACAGATACCAAATATGCTTGGGTTTTTTTTACGGTTTGTGTAGCGTTGTGATTTACGCTTAAAAAACATTTGCCGATATCTTCGAAACCGCTTGTCCGATCGAGACAAACCCCCGCCAGAATTTTGGAAACATAGGTCGATGGGCTATCGCTAATGCCCAAATCGAAAATATTGATAGTAAGGGGGTAGTAAAATCCAATAAAAAAAAAAAAAAAAAAAAAAAAAAAAAAAAAAAAAAAAAAAAAAAAAAAAAAAAAAAAAAAAAAAAAAAAAAAAAAAAAAAAAAAAAAAAAAAAAAAAAAAAAAAAAAAAAAAAAAAAAAAAAAAAAAAAAAAAAAAAAAAAAAAAAAAAAAAAAAAAAAAATTTTTTTTTTTTTTTTTTTTTTTTTTTTTTTTTTTTTTTTTTTTTTTTTTTTTTTTTTTTTTTTTTTTTTTTTTTTTTTTTTTTTTTTTTTTTTTTTTTTTTTTTTTTTTTTTTTTTTTTTTTTTTTTTTTTTTTTTTTTTTTTTTTTTTTTTTTTTTTTTTTTTTTTTTTTTTTTTTTTTTTTTTTTTTTTTTTTTTTTTTTTTCCTCTGTTTTCCGAGCTCTGACGATTCGATTGCCCCCTATGAGTCTTTTTCCGTCATGCAAATTTTTCCGCCATTTTGAATTTTCCGAAAAACCTACTTTTCAAAATCCTCCTAGGCCGATCTCCATTTTCACCAAAATTGCACCAAATCATCTTCAGCATGGGGACAAAAAGTTATGGAATTCAAGTTGATTCGTTAAATGTTTTGAAAAAACGTGCAAACTAATTTTACTTTGCGCTTGCGAAAACAAACTTAAGGCTTTTTATCTTCGCAACGTTTTAAATTCTTTATTCAACCTTTTTTTGGAAATTTATCATAAACGCAGGGGCCTGAGGCCCTACATGTGCTTTTTCGGCCGCAGCGCCCTTCCCTTACTGGTCCGGAGTTTATGAAACATGGCTATTTTTTCCTTTTTTAATTTAAACAATTTGTCCAAAAAATCATAAAAATGGTCCGTTGGGTTCCCAGGGGTCACACCGGGTGTCTGATTTAAATTTTTCCCAGATCACCCCATTTTGTCTGTCGGCCTTTTTTGAATTATGTCCCAAAATGCTGTATTTTCTGAACCCCCATAAAATTTTTGGGTTACGAAACCGTAGGGGTCTTCAGTACGTTCCCCCGAAGGAGCGTTGAGAAGTTTCGAAACATCGCCCCCTTTGTGGTCAAAAGTTTTTAAAAAAATTTTTTCCAAAAAGGTTTTTAAAAACTTTTGTTTACATCTCCCCTGTTGAAAAGGGCCCCTGGTCTTTAAAAGATTCCTTGGGTCAAGCTGAGAACATAGATACCAGATTTTCCTAATTTGGCCGAACTTCCTGCCCCCCCTCTTGATTTTTTAGTCAAAAATTCTTTTTCGTACTCCTCCTTGACCCTTTGTTCCCATTTTTTTAACCCCAAAAACGAATCGTATCATCTCCAGCTGTGGCCCACTAAAAAATTTTTGGTTTTTCCCCTGGTCGTTGAAAAAAACCCCTTTTTGGGGTAGCGCCCGCAAAAAGTTGGGGTTTGGTTTTCCAAAAAGGTTTTTTCCCGTCTTTTCCTCTGCCAAAGTTTTACTTTTGACAAACCCCCAAAAATTTTTTGTGTCAATTTTTCACCTCACTCTGACCACATCCATTTAATTTTTAAATGCCCCCCACCTTTTTTTTCGAAAGGTGATAAAAAAACCCTTAAATTATCTTAAAAGTTACTTTTTTATATATGTTTAATGCCCTTTATCCCAAAATTCTCTTAAAAAGTATTTTTAAATTTCTCCCCTTTTTTTCGTTGGTCAGCCATTCCCAAACCCCCTTTTTGGCAAACTGTTGCCGCTTCTTGCGTTGGGCCCCGGTAAGGGGTGCTTGCCAGCTATATTTATTATTTTGGGGCCAAGCACCGAAGGTGCCCCCAAGGCCCCCTTTTTGTAAAAAGTTTTCCGGTTTTTTATTTTTTTTTTTATTTTTATTCTGCTTTTTTTTCTTCCGGGGTGGGCGTCCCATGGCAGCCCTTTTTAAACCCTTGGCGGGGGAAAATTGTTTTGGGGTTTGGGAAAATTTTGATAGAGGACGTCCCAACATTAAATTAAAAAACCCAATTTTTTTGTCCCCTAACTCTTTTCCCCCTAGCGCCACCACCTTCCAAAGTTTTTAATTTTATTTTGTAATAAAAATTTTTAACCCTAAGGCCTATCATCCCCAAAATTCTTTTTTCCCCCCGTTCCTGAGCCCCCTGCCGTTTTGAAATTTCAAACCCCCTTTTTCGTCCTTTTTCCCTTTATAATTTAAATTTTTGGGCCCCCCCTCCCTTTTAAAATTTTAAAAAAAACCCACTTTTTCGAAAATCCCCCTAGGGCGAGGCTTTCCCATTTTACCAAAAATTGCCAAACCAAAAACACTTCAGGCGGGGGAGACAAAAAATTAAGGAAATTTTTTAAATTGATTCGTTTTAAATCGTTTTTGGGTAAACGTGCAAAAAAAAAAATTTTTCGTTTGCGTTGCCGAAAACAAAAATTAAAAGGGTGTATCCCCCGCAAAGCTTTATCGTTTTTAAAACCAAACTTGGTACAAGTCATCACAAGAAAGACCTGAGGCAAAAATGCAGCGTTTCGGCGCCGGCGCCACCTACTGGTCCGGGAGATATGAAAAATTTGGGTAAAATTTTTCCCCAAAAACTCCTGAAAGGTTTGTCCAAAAAACATAAAAGTGGCCCCGTTTGATTCAGGGCGTCTTTTCCCAGGGGACTGAATCCAAATTTTTTAAAAATCGGCCATTTTGTCTGTCGGCCTTTTTAAAAAAAAGTTTTAAAATGCTGTATTTTCGAAGATAAACGAATTGTTACAAAACTCGGTTTTTTGGGTTTTTCATTTCCGATGCCCTGAAGGAGTGAGAATTTTCGAAACAGCCCCCCCCTAGGGTGAACTTTTTTTTTAAAAATTTCCCTTTATAATTTGGGTGTGGTTCGACTTATTTTCACGGAGTCATTTTTTGAGCTCCTGAATCGTTGCCGAGCCCAAAACGTTTCCAAAAAAATGCTGGGTTTCGTCTTTGGGTTTTGGGTTTTAGGGGTTGCGTTTTTGCGCGAAAAAAAATTTGGCTATTTTCTTCGAAAAACCCTTGCCCCCGGATCGAGACAAAAAACCACCGCCAAAATTTTTGGGAAAAACTTAGGTCGTTTGGGTTTTCCGTAACCCCAAAAAATTTTGCAAAAATTTATTGTTTGTAAGGGGTAGAAAAAATTTTTTTAAAACAAAGTACTTTGTCGTTTTTTTTTACGTGTTTTTTAATTTTTAAATGTTTTTAACTCTAAAGTAAATTTGAGGTTATTTTCCCAAAATTGAAAAAAACTTTTACTTTTTAAAGGGGTTCACTCTGGGGGGCACTTTTTTTAAAAAAAATTGGGGGGGGCCCTGATTTTTCTTTGGGGGGGCGCTTAATGGAACAAAACGGGGAAATTCCCCCTTTTTTATTTTCCCAAAAAAGGTTTTTTGGGGGTTTTAAAATTTTTTTTGGGTTTTTTTTCCCAAACAAAGGGGGGCATTTTTTTTTTAATTTTTTTTTTTTTTTTTTTAAGAAACCCCCGAATGTGCCAAAAACCCCACCATCCCCTGAAGGTATTTAAAAATTTTTTCCGAAACGCGCCCCCTTGGGTGGTCAAAAGTTTATAAACAAAATTTTCCCAAAAAAAGGGCCCCTAAAAAACTTTTGAAAAAAACTGCCTGTTGAAAGGAAAATTTTGGTTTTCCTTAAATTAGTTTCCCTTGGGTCAAGCTGAGAACATAGATACCAGATTTTCCAAATTTTGGGGCCCGAACTTCCTGTCCGCCATCTTGATTTTCGGAAAAAACCCAAAATTTTTCGAACTCCTCCTAGACCTTTTTTGGCCCAAATTTTAAAAAAAAATTAAAATCGTATCATTTTCAGCCCCTTGCCGAACTAAAATTTAAATGGATTTCGGGGGTGATAGAAAAAAAAGTTTTTCTTTGTAGGCGCAGCAAAGTTGGGGGGGTGGGGATGCCAAAAGGACTATTCAGTTTTTATCTCTGCAATGCCTTGACTTTTGAAAAACCCAAAACTTTGTTTTGGGGTTTTTGTCACTTAAATTTTTTGATCAAAATCAAAAGAGTTCATAACTCCCGCCATATTGGCCCAAAAAGTGTTTAAACCATTAAATCTTTCCCCATAAGTTACTGTTTTGCTTTGATTTTTGCCCATTTGCCGAAATTCCTTTTAAAAATTTTTTTTTAATTTTAATTTTTTCAGTTGGTCTAAAACCCCTTTCAGCCTTGTTGGAAATGTTTTTTCGTTTTCAAATGCTTGGCCCCTTTTTAAGGGTTCCCTTGCAGTATTTTTGTTTTTTGTTTCTGTTGGGTTTCCCTTTTTTTTTTTTTCTTCCGATGGGCCCGTCTTTTGGGCAGCCCTTAGAAACCGTTTGGGGAAATTTTGGTTTTGGTTGGGGGCATTTCTTTAGAGGAATTTCCCCAAACCCAGGAAATTGCCCCTTTTTAGTGTTTTTTAAATTTTCATTCCCTTTAGCGCCACCCCCTTTGTCCAAAGTTTAAATTTTATTATGTAATAATTTTTGGGAAACCTTTAAGGCCAAATCAACAAAATTCTTTTTTCCTCTGATTCCTGACCCTCATGCCGATTGATTGCCCCCTTTTGACGTCATTTTCCTTTCATGCAAATTTGTCCGCCATTTTGTTTTTCAAAAAAACCCTTTTTTTATGAACTCCCCCTTTAGGGATGCCCGATTTTCACCAAAATTGCCCCAAGATCATCTTAAGGCATTTGGGGACAAAAAAGTTATGGAACAAGTTGATTCGCTTAACATTTTTTTAAATTTACCTTTGCAAAAATAATTTTACGTAGCGCTTGAAAAAACAAATGTAAGGCTTTTAATCTCCCCCAAACGCTTTATCGTATTCGCCCAAATTTGGGTTTACAAGTCATCACAAGAAAGACCTGAGGCAACTTGCACGGTTTTCGGCGCAGCGCCCCTACTGGCCCGGAGATATAAAAAAATTGGTTATTTTTCCCTCAAAACTCCTGAAGGGTTTTTGTCCAAAAATCCTTAAAATTTGGCATCATTAGTTCAGGGCGTCATACCGAGTCGCCTGTATCCAATTTTCCCAGTTCGGCCATTTTTTTTTGTCGGCCATTTTGAATTTTGTCCCCTTAAAATCCCTGTAATTTTCTGAACCCCCAGGGAACGAATTGTTACGAAACTCGGTATGGGTCATCGTACGATCCCCTGAAGGAGCTTGGAAGTTTAAAAACCCAGCACCACCTAGTGGTAAAAAGTTATAAAGAAATTTCCAAAAAGGCTAATAACTTTTTGAATAAATCTCCCTGTTGAAAATCCCAACTGGTTTAATAGATTCCTTGGGTCAAGCTGAGAAACTTAGTTACCAGGTTTTCCTTATTTGGCCGAATTTTCCTGTCCCCCCCATCTTGATTTTCGTCAAAACCTACTTTTTTGAACTCCTCCTAGACCGTTTGCCCCGATTTTCCCCCAAAATCGAATGTATCATCCCCAAGCCCGTCCCCCGACAAAAAGTTATGGATTTCGTGTCGATTGACAAAACCGGTTTTCGTATGGCACCCAGCAAAGTTGAGGATGCTGCCAAAATGCTATTAAGTCTTTTTCTTTTGCAATGCCTTGACATTTTGAAAACCAAACTTTGTATGTGTCTTTTGTCACCTCACTCTGACCACATCACTTTAAATTTTTTGGTTTAAACTCCCCCGCCCAACCCCAAAAAGTTGTAAAAAATGATAAACCTTTTAAATCATTTAAAAGTTATGTTTATTTTTTTTTTTTTAAACCCAATTTATAAAATTTTCTTTAAAATGTTTTAAAAATTGCTCCTTGCTGCATTTGGGTTTCTGCCCCCCCCCCAACCCATGTTGGCATCTGTTCCCGCTTCTTCCCCGCTTGGGCCCCGGGGGGTAATGGCTCCCCTTGCAGCTATATTTATTATTATTCTCCCCTTCTTCTTCCGATTTTTGGGCGTCTATGGCAGCCCATAGAACCGTTTCCCGGGAAAGTTATGAAATTTGGTACACTGATAGAGGACAGTCTGAAAAGTCACCAGAGCAAATTGGAGTCTCCAACTCAATCCCTCTAGCGCCACCAACTGTCCAAAGATTTACTCATGTTTATGCTTATAACTTTTGAACCATAATGGCTAGAATCACAAATCCTTTGTCCTCTTATTCCTTGGCTCATGCCGATTCGATTGCACCCTATGAGTCATTTTCCGTCACGACAATTTGTCCGCCATTTGTAATTATCCGAAAAAGCTACTTTTTCGAACTCCTCCTAGGCCGTTGTTTGATTTCTCACCAAAATTGAACCAGATCATTCTCCAGACCGTGCTGACAAAAAGTTATGGAATTCTTTTAAAAACGCTGCAAGTTGTTCTCGAATACCACGCAAAATTAATTTTAAGTAGCGCTTGCCCGAAAAACAGACACAAGGCTGTATCTCCGCAACGCTTTATCGTATTCAAAACCAAACTTGGTACATGTCATTACAAGCATGACCTGAAGCTACATGCTGCGTTTTGGCGCAGCGCCACCTACTGGTCCAGAGATACGAAAAATTGCTATTTTTGCTCATAACTACTGAACAGTTTGTCCAAAAATAATAAATTGGTCTCGTTAGATTCAGGGCGTCATGCCGAGTCGACTGATATCCATTTTTCCATTCGGCCATTTTGTCTGTGGCCATTTTGAATTATGTGCTAAAATGCTGTATTTTCTGAACGCATGAACGAATTGTTACGAAACGGTATGGGTCATCAGTACGATGCCTGAAAGAGCCTGAGAATTTTCGAAACAGCGCCACCTAGTGGTGAATTTTTTTTTTCAAATGTTTATAATTTTGGGGTTTGTGGTTGACTTATTTTCACGGAGTCATCTTTTTGAGTTCCTGAATCGTTGCCGAGTCCAACGATGCCAAAATGCTGGGTTTGTTTTTGGGTTTGTGTAGCGTTGCGTTTTAGCGCGAAAAAAACATTTGGCTAAAATTTTTCGAAACCGCTATGTCCGATCGAAAACCGAAACCCCCCGCCAGAATTTGGGAAACAAGGTCGATAGGCTAAACCTAAGGGCCCAAATGCGAAAATATTGATAGAAAGGGGGTTTTAAAATTCAAACAAAGTCACGTTCAGCCCTTTTTTTTTACGTTTTTTTTTTCATATAAGTGTTATAACTCTGAAGGTAAATTTTGAGATTTTTTCACCAAAATTGCCCACACATACGTTTTGGGCTCACTCTGGGGACACAAAAAAAAAAATTGGGGGATTTGACCCCTTGGTGGGCTAAAATAAACAAAACATGAAATTCCCATTGACTTCAATAGAGTTTTGTAAAATAAAATCTATACAAAACAAATGCATTGATGTAATATTAAAAAACTCAAAAAGTCCCCAACCCAAAAACCATCCCCTAAAAGGGTACAAAAAATATTTCAAACAGCGCCACCTTGTGGTCAAAAGTTTAATAAAATTTCCAAAAAGGCTAATAACTTTTGAATAAATCTGCCTGTTAAATGCCACTGGTTTTAAAAATTTTCCTTGGGTCAAGCGAGAACATAGATCCAGGTTTTCCTTATTTGGCCGAATTTCCCCTGTCCCCATCTTGTTTTTTCAGTAAAAACCCCTATTTTTTGGGAACTCCTCCTAGACCGTTTTTTCCCCCGTTTTTCCCAACCAAAAACGAATCGATCATCTCCCAACCGTCCGACTAAAAGTTAAATAGATTTCGTGTCGATAGATGAAACCTTTTTGTAAAACCGCAGCAGAAAATTTTTGAGGCATGCTGCCAAAATGACTATTAAGTGTTTAACATTTCAATGCCTTTACATTTTGACACCCAAAATTTGTATGTGTCATTGCACCTTTACCCTGACCCACATCACATCAATTTTGCTAACTGCGCCCCCCTATTTGGGCGAAAGTGATACTCCATTAAATCATATTTTTATTTAAGTTTCCCATGAATTTTTTTAGCCAATTTTGCCACAATTTTCTTAAAAAAGTCCCCTTTTAAATTTCTCATTGTTGCAGTTGGGCTGACACTTTAAACAAAGTTTGGGGATGTCTTGGGGCGTCTTAGCTGCTTGGGCCCCCATAATGGCTGCTTGCAGCTATATTTTTATTTTCCCTTTTTTTTCCCACTTTTGGGGGCTATTTGGGACCCATAGAACCGTTTGCGGGAAAGTTTGAAATTTGGTACACCCGATAGAGGACAGTCTGAAAAGTCACCAGAGCAAATTTGGAGTCTCCAAATCAATCCCTCAGGGGCCACCAACGCCAAAGATTTCTCATGTTTATGCTTTAACTTTTTTAACCATAATGGCTAAAATCCCCAAAACCCCCCGTTCCCCTTATTCCCTTTGGGTCAGCCGATTCATTGGGACCCCATGACGTCAATTTTTCCCTCACACCAAATTTTTCCGCCATTTGTAATTATCCGAAAAAGCTACTTTTTTTGAACTCCTCCCAGGCCGTTTTTTCCGATTCCACCAAAATGAAAACCAAAATCATCTCCAGACCCTGCTGACAAAAAGTTTAAAGGAATTCCAAAAAAACGCTGCAAGTTGTTCTCGAATACCACGCAAATTTTTTTTTAAGTAGGGGGCTTGCGAAAACAGACAAAAGGCTGTATCTCCGCAACCCCCTTTATCGTAAACCCAAAACCCAAAATTGGAAAATTCAATTTCAAGGGATACCTGAGGCTACATGCTGCGTTTTTGGGGGCAGCGCCACCTAAATGGCCCGAGAAAAACGAAAAAAATTTCTATTTTTTTTCTCATAACTACTGAACAGTTTTTTCCAAAAATAATAAAGTTTTGGGCTTTTTAAAATTCAGGGCGTATGCCGAGTCGACAGATATCCAATTTTTCCCCCATCGGCCATTTTGGGCTGTCGGGCCCTTTTTGAATTATGTGCTAAAAATGCTGTATTTTAGAACGCATGAACAATTGTTACGAAAATCGGTATGGGCATCAGTACAAAAACCCTGAAGGAGCCTGAAAAGTTTTTAAAACAAGCGCCACCTGAAACCCGAGAATTTTTGAAACAGCGCCCCAGTGGGAAAATTTTTTTTTCAAATGCTTAAAACTTTGGGTTTTGGTTTTACTTTTTTTCCCCAGAGTCATCTTTTTGGGGTTTCCCGAATCCTTGCCGAAATCCCAAGATCCAAAATCTTGGGGTTTTTTTTAAAGGTTTTTTGTTTGCGTTGGATTTAGCGCAAAAAAAAAATTTTCCATATCTTCGAAACCGCTTGCCCAAACGAAACGAAAAACCAAACCCCCAAAGTTTGGAAAAATAGGGCATAGGGTAAAACCCAATGCCCAAAAAGCGAAAATATTGATAGTAAGGGGGAGTAAAAACCAAACAAATCACGTTTTTAGTTTATTTTTTTTGGTTTATACAAAATAAAAAAATAAACCCCCAAAAATAAATGAGATATTTTCACCAAATTTTACACACACTTTTTGGGCTCACTTTGAGGTCACATAAAAAAAAAGGGGGGATTAAACCCTTTGGGGGCGCTATAATAGAAAATAACATCTATTCTTTAAAGAATGCATTGGGGAACATTACAAAACTCAGCATGTGCCATCACACCATGCCCTGAAGGTACTCAAAACATTTTTTAAAACAAACGCCACCTTTTGGGCAAAAAATTAAAAACAAAATTTCAAAAAAAAATTTGGGGAAAAATCTGCGTATTTTAAAAGCCACTGGGCTAAAGGTTTTTCATTGTCACCCAAATCTACCAAAAACACAAACGTTTTTTTTAAAATACCCCAAAACCCATTGGTTTAAAAGTGGGTAAAACCAAAAAAAAACACTTTTTTTTTTTTAAATTTGTGGATTTTTAAGCCATTTTGCCTAAATTTTAAACTTTTTAAAAGTCTTTTTAAAAAGCCCTTGCTGCATTTTGGGCGACCATTTATGCTTTTTTTTTGGGGCCCATTTTCTTTTCCCCGGGGGTTTTTGCGGATTTTGGGGGGCCCCGGGGGGTTATTTGCTGCCCATTGGGGAAAACCCAATTTTACCAAATTTTATTTTTTTCCGGTTCTTTTTTTTTTTCTTCTTCCCTGGGGTTTTATGGCAGCCCATAAACCCTTTGCGGGAAAAAGTTTTTTTGGTTTCACTAAAAGAGGGCAGTCCAAAAGTAACCAACCCAAAAAATTTGGGTCCCCCAATCAATTTCCCCCCACGCCAAACCCAACCCGTTCCAAAATTTTACTATTTTATGCTTAAAAAATTTTTAACCTAAAAAGGCCCAAAACAAAATTTCCTTTTTTCCTCTTATTCCTTTGGGTCATGCGATTCGATTGCACCCTTTTGACTCCAATTTTTCCCTCACCAAATTTGTCCCCATTTTTTAATTTTTGAAAAACTACTTTTTTAAAATCCTCCTAGGGCCCTTTTTCCATTTTCACCAAAATTGAAACCCGATCATCTTTAGGCCGTGGGGAAAAAAATTTTTTGGAATTCATTAAAAAAAACTAAATTTTTGAACTTTTGCCCAAAAAAAATAAAGTTGGTCTTGTTGTTTCAGGGCGTCATGCCGAGTCGACAGATACCCAAAATTTTCCCAGATGGCCTTTTTGGCTGTCGGCCATTTTGAATTATGTGCTAAAATGCGTATTTTTGAACGCATGAACGAATTGTTACGAAATCGGTATGGGTCATCATAGATACCTAAAGGGGCCCCGAGAAGTTTCGAAAAAGCCCCACCTAGTGGCAAAATTGATTTTTCAAATGTTAAATCTGGTTGTGTTTGACGAATTTTCACGGGAGTCATCCGTTGGGATCCTGAATCCTTGCCAGTCCAAGATACCAAATGCTTAGGTTTTGTTTACGGTTTGGAGCGTTGTGATTTAGCGCTTAAAAAACATTTGCCGATATTTCGAAACGTTTTTCCGATCGAACGAAAACCCCCGCCAGAAGTTTGGAAACATAGGTCGATAGGCTTTTTGCAAATGCCAAATGGAAATATTGTGAAAGGGGGTAGTAAAACCCAATCAAAGTCAGTGTCAGTCATTTTTTTTGTTATTCACTAAATGTTAAATCCAAAACAAAAGGGATTTTTCACCAAATTTTACCCCACACATGTATGGGCTCATTTGGGTCCAAAAAAAAAATGGTGGTTTGAGCCTTTGGGGGCGTATAATAGAAGTAACATGCTATTTTTAACGAATGCATTGGTGTAACATTACAAAACTCGCATGTGCCATCAGCACCCTGCCCTGAAAGGGTTCTCAAAACATTTCGAGACGGCCACCTTTTGGCCGATTTTCACCAAAATTGCACCAGATCATCTTCAGACATGGGGACAAAAAGTTATGGAATTCAAGTTGATTCGCTTAAAAAGTTTTTGAATGACATGCAAAATAATTTTACGTAGAGCTTGCGAAAACAAACTTAAGGCTGTATTCTCCGCAACGCTTTTTCGTATTCAGACCAAATTGGGACAAGTCTCACAAGCATGACCCGAGGCAACATGCAGCGTTTCGGCGCAGCGCCACCTACTGGTCCGGAGATATGAAAAATGGTTATTTTGCTCATAACTCCTGAACGTTTGTCCAAAATCATAAAAGTGGCCTCGTTAGATTCAGGGCGTCATACCGAGTCGACTGATATCCAATTTTCCCCCCGATCGGCCATTTTGTCTGTCGGCCATTTTTAATTATGTGCTAAAATGCTGTATTTTTCTGAACGCATGAACGGATTGTTACGAAACTCGGTATGGGTCATCAGTACGATTTCCCTGAAGGAGTTTAGAAGTTTCGAAACAGCACCACCTAGTGGTCAAAAGTTATTAAAGAAAATTTTTTTAAAAGGCTAATAACTTTGAATAAATCTGCCTGTTGAAATGCCACTGGTCTTAATAGATTCCTTGGGTCAAGCTGAGAACATGATACCAGTTTTCCTTATTTGACCGAACTTCCTGTCCGCCATCTTGATTTTCAGTCAAAACCTACTTTTTGAACTCCTCCTAGACCGTTTGTCCGATTTTCACCAAAATCGAATCGTATCATCTCCAGACCGTGCTGACTAAAATTATGGATTTCGTGTCGATTGACGAAACCGTTTTTGTATAGCGCAGCAGCAAAGTTGAGGCATGTTGCCAAAATAACTATTAAGTCTTTATCTCTGGGAATGCCTTGACATTTTGACACCAAACTTTGTAATGTGTCATTGTCACCTCATCTGACCACATCACATCAATTTGGGTAACTGCGCCACCCTATTTGTCAAAAATGATAAACCATTAAATCATCTTAAAAGTTACTGTCTATGTGATTTTTTAGCCTAATATCCAAGTTCTCTTAAAATGTCTTTAATTGCTCATTGCTGCAATTGGTCTGCCACTCCCCACCAAAGATGGCAAACTGTTGCCGCTTCTTGCGCTTGGCCCCGGTAATGGGGTGCTTGTATCAATTGTTTCTGTTCCGGTTTCTTTTTATTCTTCTTCCGATGGGCGTCTATGGCAGCCCATAGAACCGATTGCGGGAAAGTTGTTTTGGTTTGACATTCTAAATAGAGGACAGTCCCAACATTAAATACACCAATTTTGGTGTCTCTAACTCATTCCTCTAGCGCCCCCACCTGCCCAAATTTTTACTTTTGTTTTGTAAAAATTTTTGAACCGAAAGGCCCTTTCTGAAATTTTTTTCCCCCCCAGTTTCTGAGTTATGGATTCGTTTGCCCCTTGCCTTTTTCCCGTCATGCAAATTTGGCCGCCATCTTAAATTTTCCCAAAAAAAAGCTCTTTTTGAACCCTCCTGGGCCATGCCCGATTTTCACCAAAATTGCCCAGTCTCTTGGGCGTGGGACAAAAAGTTATGAATTCATTTGTTGTTAACAGTTTTTGTAATTGCAAAATAAATTTTCGTAGCGCTTGCAAA
This sequence comes from Chrosomus eos, assembly GCA_036326025.1. Taxonomy (NCBI): domain Eukaryota; kingdom Metazoa; phylum Chordata; class Actinopteri; order Cypriniformes; family Leuciscidae; genus Chrosomus; species Chrosomus eos. The sequence goes on along the minus strand of JAZAVI010001145.1, from coordinate 2,130 downwards.
AAACAAACTTAAGGCTGTATCCCCGAAACGCTTATTGTATTCCCCAAAATTTGGAAATTTTTCATCACAAGCATGACCTGGGGGCTACTGCTGCGTTTGGGCGCAGGCCCCTACTGGTGGAGTATAAAACATGGATATTTTTGTTTATAACTTTTGAAAATTGTCCAAAAATCATAAAAGTGGTTCGTAGATTCGGGGGATATACCGGGGGTGTTGATATAAAATTTTACCAATCCCCTTTTTGCCCCTGTCGGCCATTTTAAATTTATGTGCTAAAATGCTGTTTTTCTGAAGCAAGAACAATTTTTACGAAATCGTAGGGGCACAGTCGATCCCCTAAAGGGCGTGAGAATTTTTCGAAACAGGCCCCCCTAGTGGTCAAAAGTTATAACAAAATTTAAAAAAAGGAAATAACTTTTTTTTAATTTTTCCCTTTTTAAAACCCATGGTTTAATAGTTCCTTGGGTCAAGCGAAAACATAGACCCCGGTTTTTCCTTATTTGCCCAAAATTCCTGCCCGCCATTTTGATTTTCAGTAAAAACCCTACTTTTTCAACTCCTCCTAGCCCGTTTGCCCCGATTTTCACCAAAATCGAATGTATCATCTCCAGACCGTGCCCACTAAAATTTTTATGGATTTCGTTCGATGAGAAACCGTTTTGTATAGCGCGCAAAAAAGTTGAGGAGATCAAAAAGCACTATTCGGGTTTTTTTGCAAGCCTTGAATTTGACACCAAAACTTATATGTGTCATTGTCACTTCACTTGCCCACACCCACAAATTTTGTAAGCGGCCCCTATTGGTCGAAAGTGATAAACCATTAAATATCTTAAAAGTTGCTGTTCTATGATTTTTTAGCCATTTATCCAAAGTTCTCTTAAAATGTCCTTTTTAATTGCTCATTGCTGCAGTTGGTCTGCCACTCCCCCCCATGATGGCATCTGTTGCCGCTTCTTGCGCTTGGCCCCGTAATGGCTGCTTCAAGCTATTTTTTATTTTTTTCTTTCTTCTTCCGACTGGGGGTCTATGGCAGCCCATAGAACCGGGTCGGGAAAGTTTTGTTTTGGGTTTGACATTCTGATAGAGGACATCCCAACATTAAGTACTCCAATTTTGGTGTCTCTAACTTATTCCCTCTAGCGCCACCACCTGTCCAAAGTTTTACTCACATTTATGCTAATAACTTTTGATCCATAAGGCCTATCAAAAAAATTCTTTTTTCCTCTGATTCCCGACTCATGACGATTCGATTGCACCCTATGACGTCATTTTTTCCGGGCCCTAATAGTTTTTCCGCCATTTTGAATTTTCCGAAAACTACTTTTTTTGAACTCCTCCTAGGGCGTTGCTCAATTTCTACGAAAATTGAATTTCCGATCATCTTCAGACCATGGCGACAAAAAGTTTTTGGGGAAATTTGTGTTGATTTGTCAAACCGTTCTCGAAACGCGCAAACAAATTTTACGTAGCGCTTGCGAAAACAAACTTAGGCCTGTATCTCTGCAACGCTTTATCGTATTCAGACCAAACTTGGTACAATGTCATCACAAGCATGACCTGAGGCTACTGCAGCGTTTCGGCGCAGCGCCACCTACTGGTCCGGGATATAAAAATGGCTATTTTTGCTCATAACTCCTTTAACGGTTTGTCCAAAAATTTATAAATGGGTCTCGTTAGATTCAGGGCATCATGGTGAGTCGACTGATATCCAATTTTCCCAGATCGGCCATTTTGGCTGTCGGCCATTTTGAATTATGTGCTAAAATGCTGTATATTTTGAACGCATGAACGAATTGTTACGAAACTCGGTAGGGTCATCAGTACGATGCCTGAAGGAGCTTGAGAAGTTTCGGGAAAAAAGCACCACCTAGTGGTCAAAAGTTATAAAGAAATTTCCAAAAAGGCTAATAACTTTTGAATAAATCTGCCTGTTGAAATGCCATGGTCTTAATAGATTCCTTGGGTCCCAAACTGAGAACATAGATACCAGGTTTTCCTTATTTGGCCGAACTTCCTGTCCGCCATCTTGATTTTCAGTCAAAACCTACTTTTTTGAACTCCTCCCCAGACCCTTTGTCCATTTTCACCAAAATCGAATCGAACATCTCCAGACCGGGAAAAAAAGGGGAC
>JAZAVI010001144.1:0-28904 GCA_036326025.1 Chrosomus eos | reverse complement strand
ACGACTCTGAGTGGGGCTCACGATGGTCGATAAGGGGGTGCCTGTAGGGGGCTCCGACACTACTTTCCCCCTTGAAAAAAGCCCCGAAGGTCCGTTTTAGGACCGTCTTTGCTCCAGACTGAGCCCAGGGGCGGGGGGCGAATCTGACTCCTGCACATACGGGCAACCCCCCGGGGTAGAAAGGGGAGGTCTGAGAGCAGGAGCTCTAAACCCAACCGCAATTTTTTTGGACTTGCATTTTTAAGAGCTTGGCTTCAAGTCACCATCGCCATGGGCTTTTTCCGGAGGTTTCTGGTTTTTCAGACTCCACCTCAGCGGAGATTGAACTCGCTCCCCAGCCCGAGTGCACTCTCTCGGGCTTGGGTCACTGCCTTAAGGCCCTGGAGCTTTGAGCCCACCGCAACTTTTTTGGACTTTGTCATTTGTCAAACCCTACTCCAGAGTCAAGCCCGCCAGGGGCACTCTGACTTAATTCGCGCCCCAGGAAGGCTGCGGTTCCCTCCCTACACAGCCCGAAGGGACTTTTAGGACCGTCTTCGCTCCAGATGAGCTCCAGGGGCGGCGGTCGAATCTGACTTTTGCCCAGGACGGGCAACCCTCCCTGGGCTGGCCAGGGGGGTCTGAGAGCGTGGAGCTCCGAACCCACCGCAACATTTTGGACTTGTCATTTTTAAAAGTTTGGGCTTCAGAGTCACCATCACCATGGCTTTATCGTGGCCAGGGAGGTGTGCCATTCCTGGGATGCACTTTTCAGAAAAATCAGCCCGTCTTTTCCTGGAGGTTTCATGTTTTTCAGAGCTCCACCACGGGGGAGATTGAACTCGCTCCCCAGCCAGAGTGCACTCTCTCAGGCTTGGGTCACTGCCTTGAAGGCCCAGGAGCTATGAGACCACCGCAACATTTTGGACTTTGTCATTTTTGAGAGCTTGGCTTCAGAGTCACCATCACCATGTGCTTTATTCGTGCCCAGGAGAGGTATGCCATTCCTGGGATGCCGTTTTCAGAAAAATCAGCCCGTCTTTTCCTGGAGGTTTCGTGGTTTTTCAGAGCTCCACCTCAGCGGAGATTGAACTCGCTCCCCAGCCCGAGTGCACTCTCTCGGGCTTGGGTCACTGCCTTGAAGGCCCTGGAGCTTTGAGACCACCGCAACTTTTTGGACTTTGTCATTTGTCAAAGCCTGACTCCAGAGTCAAGCCCGCCAGGGGTCACTCTGAGCTTAATTCGCGCCCCAGGAAGGCTGCTGGTTCACCTCCTCTACGACAGCCCGAAGGGACGTTTTAGGACCGTCTTCGCTCCAGATTGAGCTCCAGGGGCGGCGGTCGAATCTGACTCTTGCCCAGGACGGGCAACCCTCCCTGGGCTGGCCAGGGAGGTCTGAGAGCGGGGAGCTCCGAACCCACCGCAACATTTTGGACTTTGTCATTTTTAAGAGCTTGGCTTCAGAGTCACCATCACCATGGGCTTTATTCGTGGCCAGGGGAGGTGTGCCATTCCTGGGATGCACTTTTCAGAAAAATCAGCCCATCTTTTCCTGGAGGTTTCATGTTTTTCAGAGCTCCACCACGGGGAGATTGAACTCGCTCCCCAGCCAGAGTGCACTCTCTCAGGCTTGGGTCACTGCCTTGAAGGCCCAGGAGCTATGAGACCACCGCAACATTTTGGACTTTGTCATCTTTGAGAGCTTGGCTTCAGAGTCACCATCACCATGTGCTTTATTTGTGCCCAGGAGTGGTGTGCCATTCCTGGGATGCCATTTTCAGAAAAATCAGCCCGTCTTTTCCTGGAGGTTTCGTGGTTTTTCAGAGCTCCACCTCAGCGGAGATTGAACTCACTCCCCAGCCCGAGTGCACTCTCTCTGGTTTGGGTCACTGCCTTGAAGGCCCTGGAGCTTTCAGACCACCGCAACTTTTTGGACTTTGCCATTTGTCAAAGCTTGACTCCAGAGTCACCATCACCATGGGCTTTATTCGTGCCAAGGAGAGGTGTGCCATGCCTGGGAAAACACCCTCTCCCTCCAGGACTTCCAGAGCCCCGCCGCTGCGCGCGTCTGAGCCTGGGTTTTATCCCCAACCAGAGTGACTCTGAGTGGGACTCACCACGGTCTGTCGAGGGTTGCAGTGTCACCACCACACTCCCTCTCCTCTACACAACCCCGGAGGTCAGTTTTAGGACCGTCTCGGCTCCAGACAGGGCACCCGGGGTGGCGGGCGAGCCTGCCTCTGGCCCGAGACGGACCAACCTCCTCGGGCACGCCTGGGAGTGGACAGCGTGCGTGGAGCTTCCGGACACCGCAACTTTTGGGACTTAGGTTTTGGAGCGAGCTTGGCCCTGGAATCAGGCCACCGAGGAGGATCGAGCCCCAGGGACGAGTCCCGGGGACCGGGCAAGCCTCCTCGGACAGTCGAGACCCCAGAGCCAAGCGCCAGACTCCCAGGGAGAAGGAGGCAACACCCAACACCCTTCTCCCAACACCCAAATGGCATGTTGCAGGCCACCCTCTGCTCCGGCAGGTTCTCCAGAACCGCGGGGCTGGGCGCTCAAAGCCGGGTATGAAGCACCGCGGTCGGCCTGGACGGCCGCCTACGAGCGCGTGCAGTTTTGATGGACGGTGACAGACTGCAAACGTCTTTAAACGGCCATAACTCGGCGAATCCGGGTCCGATCGACACCAAATTTTTATCATTGTTTAGAACGGGACGAGACCTTTCCAAGCAGCCCACCCACACCCTCGTGGGCCCCCGGGGGCCAAAGATACAGCGCCGCGAAAGCGTAAAACGCATGTATCTCCGCGGAAACTCGACGGATCCGGCGATCACCGAGCTCTTCGGAAGCGTCTAGTTGAGCTGAAAAGAACGATACCACTTTCAGAAGTTTTGGTGCAGTTTTGGCGGAGATATTAGCCGAAAACCATCGGGCGCGCTCCAAAATGGCGGCCGCCGATGACGTCACTATCTCGGGAGAATTTCGCTCATATCTCGCCGACGCGAAGTCCCAGAGAGCTCAGATTCGGGTCAGGGGGTCCCAGGGGGGTCCTTTCACGAAACCTTGGGTTGGCGGGCCTCGGGGACGCCCCCTACAGGATCGCCGTTCGCTGGGACCCCCGACTTTGAACGGCTATAACTCGGGGACCCGAGCGACTTGGGCCTCGTGGGTGGGCTCGTTGGAAAGGCCCCGTCCGGCACTACGATCGAGATGAGTTTGGGGAACATTGAGCCAGGGGTCCCGGAGATATAAGCCCACAAAGGTGCGCCTTTGACCGGGCGTAACTCCCGAACCCGACCGCCCTCGGGCACGGGGGTGGGCTCGTTGGATAGGCCCCATCGAGCCCTAGAGGGGACCCGAGTGTGGAATTTTTTCGCCCTTCAGTTTTCGAGATATTCGCGAAAAACAAAATCCCCACTGGTCAGTGCGTGTGTGTGGCGGACACCCATGTCTCCAACGGGACTTCCAGGGCCGCGGGGGGCGATCTGACCGTGCCCAAGAAAGGTGAGCCTTCCTCGGCATGCCAACATGGCCTCATTGGCCCTGGAAGTCGCGACCCACTGCATGGTTTTGGACTTGGAGATAGAGAAAGGGCCCCCGACTTTGAACGGCTATAACTCGGGGACCAGGCCCCCTAGAGACACCAATCTCGGGTCAAAGTAGGGTCTCTTGTGGGCCCCTTCCAACGAGACCACCCCCGAGCTCCGGGGCCCCCGGGTCCCGGAGAAACGGGGCCCTACAGGACGGTGCGCCCATCGGACCGAAAGGTCCCAGGGGCCCGGGGAGGCGGGATCCGAGAAGGCCCGGAGGGACCCCCCGACCCCCGAAGGGGGAGCCTCTACCCTGCAAACACGTCCACTTGGGGCCCACATGGGCCTCACTTGGGCTAGTTGGGCTTCGGCTGGGCATGGGCTCAGAGTGGGCTTTGTTGTTGGGCCCCACATGGGCAGCAGATGGGCTAAACTCCTATATTATGTTTTCATTAGGGCTGTCAAACGTGGCTGTCAAATTTGTGTTTACATAATACATGTGTGTGTACTGTGTATAATTATTTTGTATATATAAATACACACACATGCATGTATATATTTAAGAAAAATGTGTTATTAATATATAAAATATTTATATTTATATATAATATTAATTATGTATAAATATATATAAAATATATACATGTAAATATTTCTTAAATATATACATGCATGTGTGTGTATTATACAAAATAATTATACACAGTACACACACATGTATTATGTAAACACAAACTTTTATTTTGGATGCGATTAATCGTTTGACAGCCCTAGTTTTCATATATAAAATATTCAAAATTGATTATGTCAGACATGGATGCTATTTTTAACAATAGCCACTGGGCTAGGTCCACTTTTTATACGTTTTATAAAATATAAATTTTATTAGACTATTAATGTCAAACAACATTCCCTCATAAGCATCTGCGCATGCGCGTGCGGTCTGTGTTTGTGTTTGGAGCTCCGTCGATTTGATTCATTAATCCTTGATTTTCTTCTTTACCACTCAATTATAAACAGGCACTTTCTATTTTTATATCATGTGAACTTATCCTCGATACTATTCCTTATAAAAAACAATCGGATTGCTTTGATATCGCTACTTAGATCCAACTTTCCGAATCTCGGCTACTAGCCTTTAGCCCGCTAGCATTTCACGCGTGTCCTCGAGCGTCTCATTTTAGACCCGTTTCTCTGAAAGCTCCTCTGAAAGTACAGACACACGTTGATTGTGCTTAGAGCCTGCATCAACGGGGCATAAGCACATGCGCGTGCGGTCTGTGTTTGTGTTTGGAGCTCCATCGAATTGATTCATTAATCCTTGATTTTCTTCTTTACCACTCAATTGTAAACAGGCACTTTCTATTTTTATATCATGTGAACTTATCCTCGATACTATTCCTTATTAAAAAAAAAAAAAAAAATCGGATTGCTTTACTGATTACTATTACTACTAATTTACTGTTCATCTGTTATAATGGCGAACATATCGGATGTGTGTCTAACGTTACCTCTGAGTGCAGGTGAGGACACATTCGAGCTGATTTCGGTACGATTGGAGCTGGAGTCGGTGGAGAAGCAGATTCGTGTTCTGCTGGAGAAGCAAGCCGAGCTGCGAGATCGGCAATCAGCGCTTGAAACATCACGCGCCGATGCTCACAAGTCAGTGGTTAGTAACTTTGTGACTTTGACTCCGACTTCGTCTACTCCGTGCGTTTCTCTGCCCAGGAGGACGCGATCATCTCTGCCTTCAATCACTCCTGCACCCTGGGTCACGACACGAGCCAGGACCAGAGCAAGAACCTCTCCCCCCCTCCCGGTCTTCGAGATCTCCACCCGGAACCGCTTCTCCCCTCTTCGCGAGTCGGAACGCGACGACGCCGTGATCATCGGCACTTCCATGGTCCGCCATGTCCGTGCTACCTCGGGTAAAGGTAAGGTGCGCACTCACTGCTTTCCTGGTGCTCGTGTTCTTGATGTCGCTGCGCAGGTTCCCGAGATCCTGAACGGTGACGAGCGCGTCGGAGCTGTCGTGCTGCACGCGGGGACGAATGACATCAGGCTGCGGCAGACGGAGGTTCTGAAGAAGGACTACAGGAGCCTGATCGAGACGGTACGCAGCACATCGCCTAGAGCAACGATCGTCGTGTCTGGACCGCTTCCCACGTACCGACTTGGACAAGAAAGGTTTAGTAGATTATTTGCTTTAAATGAATGGTTAATGTCATGGTGTAATGAACAGAAACTGCTCTTTGTAAATAATTGGAATCTGTTTTGGGAGCGACCTAGGCTCTTCCGTCCTGATGGTCTGCACCCCAGCAGAGTCGGAGCGGCTGTTCTGTCGGACAACATCTCCAAGACGCTACACACCATCTGACTAGTAAGTCAAAGTCCAAATCATAGTCTTTGCTGTCCCAACTTAATTGATATAAGTACCAATGTAGAACATTATATAGAAACTGTGTCTATTCCTCGCTTAGTGAAGCCAAACAACAAATCTACTGTAAGATCTAGCAAGAATATTATTGTAATTAAACCAGAAAATCTAAATATCAGTGAACAAAAACAATTTCTAAAGCTAGGTCTTCTAAACATTAGATCGCTCACACCTAAGGCGGTTATTGTAAATGAAATGGTCACAGATAATAATTTCGATGTTCTGTGCCTTACTGAAACCTGGCTTAAACCAAATGATTATTTCGGTCTAAATGAGTCTACTCCACCAGGATACTGTTATAAGCATGAGCCCCGTCTGATCGGTCGTGGCGGCGGTGTTGCAACAATCTATAGAGATATTCTTAATGTTACTCAGAAAACTTGTCATAGGTTTAATTCGTTTGAAGTACTTGTGCTAAATGTTACGCTCTTAGATGTAAGAAAGAAATCCTTATTATCTCTAGCCATGGCTACCGTATATAGACCTCCAGGGCCATATGCTGATTTCCTAAAAGATTTTGCAGACTTTCTCTCAGACCTATTGGTCAATGTCGATAAAGCAATAATTATTGGCGACTTTAACATACACGTAGATAATACAAATGATGCGTTAGGGGCTGCGTTTACAGATCTATTAAACTCTTTTGGGGTGAAGCAAAACGTCAGTGGTCCCACTCATCGTCTAAATCATACACTAGATTTAATTATTAGGGGCCAAGCACCGAAGGTGCGGTGGCACCTATTGTATCTGTTCCGGTTCTTATTAGGGGCCAAGCACCGAAGGTGCGGTGGCACCTATTGTATCTGTTCCGGTTCTTATTATTCTTCCGTTTCTTCTTCTTCTTCTTCCGACTGGGTGTCTATGGCAGCCCATAGAACCGTTTGCGGGAAAGTTATGAAATTTGGTACACTGATAGAGGACAGTCTGAAAAGTCAACAGAGCAAATTTGGAGTCTCCAACTCAATCCCTCTAGCGCCACCACCTGTCCAAAGTTTCACTTTTATTATGCTAATAACTTTTGAACCGTAAGGCCTATCATCAAAATTCCTTTTTCCCCTTGTTTCTGAGCTAATGCCGATTCGATTGCACCCTATGTCGTCATTTTCCGTCACGATATTTTGTCCGCCATTTGTAATTATCTGAAAAAGCTACTTTTTCGAACTCCTCCTAGGCCGTTGTTCTGATTCTCACCAAAATTGAACCAGATCATCTCCAGACCATGCTGACAAAAAGTTATGGATTTCATAAAAACGCTGCAAGTCGTTCTCGAATACCACGCAAATAAATTTTACGTAGAGCTTGCGAAAACACACATAAGGCTGTATCTCCGCGACGCTTTTTCAGATTCAGACCAAACTTGGTCCATGTCATCACAAGCATGACCTGAGGCTACATGCTGCGTTTCGGCGCAGCGCCACCTACTGGTCCAGAGATACGAAAAAGTGCTATTTTCCCCCATAACTACTGTACTCTTTGTCCAAAAATCATAAAAGTGGTCTCGTTAGATTCAGGGCGTCATGCCGAGTCGTCTGGTATCCAATTTTCTTAGATCGGCCATTTTGTCTGTCGGCCATTTTGAATTATGTGCTAAAATGCTGTATTTTCTGAACGCATGAACGAATTGTTACGAAACTCGGTATGGGTCATCAGTACGATGCCCTGAAAGAGCCTGAGAATTTTCGAAACAGCGCCACCTAGTGGTGAATTTTTTTTTTCAAATGCTTATAACTTTGGGTGTGGTTGACTTATTTTCACGAGAGTCATCTTTTTGAGTTCCTGAATCGTTGCCGAGTCCAACGATGCCAAACATGCTGGGTTTCGTCTTACGGTTTGTGTAGCGTTGCGATTTAGCGCGAAAAAAACATTTGGCTATATCTTCGAAACCGCTTGTCCGATCGAGACGAAACCACCGTCAGAAGTTTGGAAACATAGGTCGATAGTCTATACGCCAATGCCCAAATGCGAAAATATTGATAGTAAGGGGTAGTAAAATCCAATCAAAGTCACGTGTCAGTCATTTTTTATGTGTTTATACACATAAATGTATATAACTCCAAAACTAAATGAGATATTTTCACCAAATTTTACACACACTTGTATGGGCTCACTATGAGGTCACATAAAAAAAATGTGGGATTGAGCCTATTGGTGGCGCTATAATAGAACGTAACATGCTATTCTTAACGAATGCATTGGTGCAACATTACAAAACTCAGCATGTGCCATCAGCACCATGCCCTGAAGGTAGTCAACACATTTCGAGACAGCGCCACCTTTTGGTAAAAAGTTATAACATAATTTCTAAAAACTTTTGAATAAATCTGCATATTTTAATGCCACTGGTCTTAAGGTTTGTCATTGTCACTCGATTTAGTAACTACGCCACCTATTGGTCGAAAGTGATAATTCATTAAATCATATTTTTAGTTAATTAGTGTGATTTTTAAAGCCATTTTGCCTAAATTCATCTGACAATGTCTTAAATTGCTCCTTACTGCAGTTGGTCTGACACATGTTGGCATGTCTTGTCGTCTTCTTTGCGCTTGGCCCCGGTTATTGCTGCTTGCAGCTATATTTATTCTTCCGTTTCTTCTTCTTCCGACTGGGCGTCTATGGCAGCCCATAGAACCGTTTGCGGGAAAGTTATGAAATTTGGTACACTGATAGAGGACAGTCTGAAAAGTCACCAGAGCAAATTTGGAGTCTCCAACTCAATCCCTCTAGCGCCACCAACTGTCCAAAGATTTACTCATGTTTATGCTTATAACTTTTGAACCATAATGGCTAGAATCACAAATCCTTTGTCCTCTTATTCCTTGGCTCATGCCGATTCGATTGCACCCTATGACGTCATTTTCCGTCACGACAATTTGTCCGCCATTTGTAATTATCCAAAAAAGCTACTTTTTCGAACTCCTCCTAGGCCGTTGTTCCGATTCTCACCAAAATTGAACCAGATCATCTCCAGACCGTGCTGACAAAAAGTTATGGAATTCATAAAAACGCTGCAAGTCGTTCTCGAATGCCACGCAAATACATTTTACGTAGAGCTTGTGAAAACAGACATAAGGCTGTATCTCCGCGACGCTTTATCAGATTCAGACCAAACTTGGTCCATGTCATCACAAGCATGACCTGAGGCTACATGCTGCGTTTCGGAGCAGCGCCACCTACTGGTCCAGAGATACGAAAAAGTGCTATTTTTGCTCATAACTACGGAACTCTTTGTCCAAAAATCATAAAACTGGTCTCGTTAGATTCAGGGCGTCATGCCGAGTCGACTGATATCCAATTTTCCCAGATCGGCCATTTTGTCTGTCGGCCATTTTGAATTATGTGCTAAAATGCTGTATTTTCTGAACGCATGAACGAATTGTTACGAAACTCGGTATGGGTCATCAGTACAATGCCCTGAAGGAGCCTGAGAAGTTTCGAAACAGCGCCACCTAGTGGTGAATTTTTTTATTCAAATGCTTATAACTCTGGCTGTGGTTGACTTATTTTCAAGGGAGTAATCTTTTTGAGTTCCTGAATCGTTGCCGAGTCCAACGATGCCAAACATGCTGGGTTTCGTCTTACGGTTTGTGTAGCGTTGCGATTTAGCGCGAAAAAAACATTTGGCTATATCTTCGAAACCGCTTGTCCGATCGAGACGAAACCACCGTCAGAAGTTTGGAAACATAGGTCGATAGCTATATGCCAATGCCCAAATGTCAAAATATTGATAGTAAGGGGTAGTAAAATCCAATCAAAGTCACGTGTCAGTCATTTTTTATGTGTTTATTCACATAAATGTATATAACTCCAAAACTAAATGAGATATTTTCACCAAATTTTACACACACTTGTATGGGCTCACTATGAGGTCACATAAAAAAAATGGTGGGATTGAGCCTATTGGTGGCGCTATAATAGAACGTAACATGCTATTCTTAACGAATGCATTGGTGCAACATTACAAAACTCAGCATGTGCCATCAGCACCATGCCCTGAAGGTACTCAACACATTTCGAGACAGCGCCACCTTTTGGTCAAAAGTTATAACATAATTTCTAAAAACTTTTGAATAAATCTGCATATTTTAATGCCACTGGTCTTAAGGTTTGTCATTGTCATTCGATTTAGTAACTACGCCACCTATTGGTCGAAAGTGATAATTCATTAAATCATATTTTTAGTTAATTAGTGTGATTTTTAAAGCCATTTTGCCTAAATTCATCTGACAATGTCTTAAATTGCTCCTTACTGCAGTTGGTCTGAGACATGTTGGCATGTCTTGTCGTCTTCTTTGCGCTTGGCCCCGGTTATTGCTGCTTGCAGCTATATTTTCATATGGAACCGATCCAACCGATATAGATATTATACCGCAAAGTGACGATCTCACTGATCATTACATGGTAACTTGCATAATACGCACTGCTGAAATTTGTCATGTTGCACCACGTTATAGACCAGGCAGAACAATCCTTCCAACCACTATAGATAGATTCTCAAATAGCTTACCTGATCTATCTCAGCTGCTCAGTAAACCCAAACAAACAGATGAACTAGAGGAAATGACTAGCAGTATGAGCAACATTTTCTCTAGTACACTAGATATTGTTGCACCAATTAGATTAAAAAAGGTTAGAGAGAAAACTAAAACACCATGGTACAACAGTGCTACGCATGCTATCAAGAGAGAAACTCGTAACTTAGAGCGTAAATGGAAACGAACTAATTTAGAGGTCTTCAGAATCGCGTGGAAAGACAGTATGTCACGTTATAAAAGGGCTCTAAAATCAGCCAGGGCTGAGCATATCCGCAAACTAATTGAAAATAACCAAAATAATCCAAGGTTTTTATTTAACACCGTGGCTAGACTAACAAATAATCAGACATCTCCAGAGCAAAATATTCCGTTACAATATAGTAGTAATGATTTTATGAATTACTTCAATGAGAAAATAGAAAGCATCCGAAACACAATTGTAAATGTACAATCCTCTATGGTGTCTTATGACTCTGCCTCAACTATGGCCCCTCTAGAACAACTAAACCGCTTTACAACTATAGGACAGGAAGAACTAAATAAACTTATCATTGCATCTAAACCAACAACATGTTTATTAGATCCAATACCCACTAAACTACTTAAAGAAGTGTTACCTGTAGTGGAAGAGCCTCTTCTCAATATTATTAACTCGTCTTTATTTTTAGGTCACGTTCCAAAAATATTCAAGCTGGCAGTAATAAAACCTCTCATTAAGAAACCGCAATTAGATCCAAATAACCTAGCAAATTACAGACCCATCTCAAATCTTCCATTTATGTCTAAAATACTAGAAAAAATTGTGTCCGCTCAATTATACTCTTTCTTGCAAGAAAATGATATCTACGAAAAATTTCAGTCGGGATTCAGACCGCATCATAGCACAGAAACTGCGCTAGTTAAAATTACAAATGATTTACTCTTAGCCTCTGACCAAGGCTGTATCTCAATACTAGTTCTACTTGATCTTAGTGCTGCGTTCGATACTATAGATCATAAAATACTCTTAGATCGACTACAAAACTACACTGGTGTTCAGGGACAGGCATTAAGCTGGTTTAGATCGTACTTATCAAACCGTTACCATTTCGTCTGTTTAAATGGGGAAAAATCAAAGATAACATCAGTAGACTATGGAGTGCCGCAAGGATCTGTCCTAGGCCCTCTGCTATTCTCAATATATATGCTGCCACTTGGTAATATTATAAGAAAACATGGAATTAATTTTCACTGTTATGCTGATGACACTCAATTATATATCTCATCACGACCAGATGAAAACACTAACTTATCTAACTTGACAGAGTGTCTAAAAGATATAAAATGCTGGATGACGTGTAATTTCCTGCTATTAAATTCAGATAAAACGGAGGTATTACTTATTGGTCCAAAAAACTACCCACAAAATCCCTTACAATACAACTTTAATTTAGAAGGATGTCCTGTTACTTTATCCACTACAGTAAAAGACCTGGGTGTTATGCTAGACCGCAACTTGACTTTCGAAAATCATATTTCATATGTTACAAGAACAGCCTTTTTCCACCTTAGAAACATTGCTAAGCTACGTAACATGCTATCTGTTTCAGATGCAGAAAAGTTAGTTCATGCATTCATGACCTCGAGACTAGATTACTGTAATGCTTTATTAGCTGGTTGTCCTGCATCCTCAATAAACAAGCTACAGTTAGTGCAAAATGCAGCCGCTAGAGTCCTTACTAGATCAAGAAAATATGATCATATAACACCAATTTTATCATCTCTACACTGGTTACCTATTAAGTTCCGTATCAATTACAAAGTATTACTATTGACTTATAAAGCTCTAAATGGTTTAGCTCCTGTGTATTTAACAGACCTTCTATCGCCCTACAATCCATCGCGCTCTTTAAGGTCACAAAATTCGAGGCTTCTGGTCGTTCCTAGGATATCTAAGTCTACTAAAGGAGGGAGGGCGTTCTCACATTTATCTCCTAAACTCTGGAATAGCCTTCCTGATATTGTTCGAGACTCAGACTCGCTGTCCCAGTTTAAAACTAGACTGAAGACGCATCTCTTTAACCAAGCATTCACTTAATGCTTACCTTTTATACTACTTCTGAATCAGTTCGAATGCATTAATATTATGAACATCAGCTATGCTAATTATTTCCCATCTGTCTTTCTGCTGTTATCTCGGGACGCTAGTCCCGAGGTAAATAGCGTTCGTCAGCTCCAGTTTGTATCCAGCCTCTCACGAAGACTTCAGATGCCCCAACACCTGTGATGAGACGACTAAACGCCGGTGGAGAGACGACTAAACGCCTGTGGAGAGACGACTCGACGCCTGTGAAGAGACGACTAAACACCGGCGATATGTTATGCCTAAATTTATACATGATTAACTAACTGTATTTTTCTTTGTACATTTCTGAAATGCACTTTCTGTAAAGCTGCTTTGAGACAATGTGTATTGTGAAAAGCGCTATACAAATAAACTTGAATTGAATTGAATTGAATATTAAACTATTTAGAAGCCATAGCAATTTAATAGTGGTTTTAAGCACTATTCGATTTTCAACAGATAAGTTTGCCACAGCAGGTTTCCCCACAAAATGTTCAAACCCTAAAGTAAGCAGTGCGCACTCTGTTTACCGCACATCCGGAAAGCTCCACCCCCATCACCGGGCGATAGAAGTTTGCCCAGCAACAACTTTACCGCCTTTTGAGTCTTCTGTCTGTTAAGGATCCATTACGGCGTCGTGTGAACAAAAGACAGGTAAGAGAATCTGCCTCAATGTATAATAAACAGGGGATGATTTTACCGTATGATGTATGTTAACCAAAAGCTTTTTTGGAAAGTATTAGTTAAGAGGCCAGGAACTAACGTTAGCTTTTAGCGAATGTAAGTTAAACCAGTGAGGTTAACGTTAGCTGTGTAGCTTTGGTAACGTAAATTAAACCTGGTTATGGTGTTGAACAGACGAGTTTAATTTATTAAGTCATCAATATCATGCATATGTTGAGCTTATTTTGAGTGGTTGACTTGAATATATTGTTTAGAAGGATTTGGTTGTGAACTTGTTAGCAAGGCAGTCGAACATGCATAACGTAGTTATTCGCAAGTGTAACAGGGACAGAATGTGTTCTGTTAATGTATGTATTGTTTGGTATAATTTACACAAAGGTTTACTTTCATGTATATATCTGATATACTTGTCTGAGAATGAGGGTGTTTTCCTTTAATTGCTGTGACGTCATCATGAGCCTGTAAATTTCCTGTTTTGTCTCCTCTTCCTCTTGAGCATTGTTAATGCACTGAGGAGGTGAGTTATTTTTGGCTCTTCTTAATCTTAATTAATCTTTACTTTAATAGTTGGTTTTATGTTTATATTTTCACTACAATATATGTGTATTGTTTTATTTTACATATCTGTATGGTTATTTTAGTGATTTTGTCCTGATTGAGTTATATTTTTGACTTTGATCCGTATATGGAGATGAAAGCACATGGTGACTAAATGTACGTCACATTTGTTTTATAGAGTGAAATAGGAGCGTCTCACTCAGACTGTCATATATGTTTTGTGTATCAGGTATGTTTTCTCAGTTTTATTTCTTTCATAGCAGTTTAATGTGTGCGCTCTTGAGCATTGTTAATGCACTGAGGAGAGTGAAATAGGAGCGTCTCACTCAGACTGTCATATATGTTTTGTGTATCAGTAAACCCAGTGAAACCGCCGCATGTGGTCCCGTGTCTTTCTCTGCAACAACGCAGAAAAGTGTTATCATAACTGGTGTCGCGAGCCACCGGTTACACAAGCTGTTTAAAAAAAGCTCTAAAATGTATTTACAGTTAAAGCAGAAACACTGATGAAAGTCCATTTGAATGTCAGCAATGTTTTATCGGCTAGGGTGTCGTGTCAAGGCACTTATTCGCGCCAGGATTTGCATCCACTGGCAGCGGGAGCAGAATCGGAGTTTAACTGCGTCACTACAAATTCACCTCTTAAATGGAACAAATAGCGACGTGGAAGGGTTTTCCATAGTAATAGGGGACTCATTTATCTACATAAATATGTTTATTTTTCTTTACATTAAGGCGACGTGTGAATTGTTTAATGCGTCGTTTAATATTGTGGATTAATCGACAGTGTTTTCCAAATTTCCATATTGCTATGCACCTTAGCTACATAGACCGACTGATACAGGGGTTTTCCTGCATTTTTTCGCGGCCGCCAAAGCAAAAAACAATTGTCCCGCCAAAGCCTTATTTGATCGGAGAATTTGATCAGTGCTGGGCGAATATAAGAACGAGCAGAGAGTACCGCCCGGCCGCGCGCGCGCACTCTCACCGTCTTCAAACAACACGAACGAGCAGAGAGAGAGAGAGAGAGAGCCCCGCCCGGCCGCGCGCACTCCCACCGTCTTCAAACAACACGAACGAGCAGAGAGAGGAGAGAGAGAGAGAGAGCCCGCCCGGCCGCGCGCACTCCCACCGTCTTCAAACAACACGAACGAGCAGAGAGAGAGAGAGACCCGCCCGGCCGCACTCTCACCGTCTTCAAACAAAATGAGCGCTGTCTTGCTCTCTATCCCACGCTTATTAAAAATCAATTGGCACACGATAGGAAAAGGTTAGGCCTTAACAGAGATCAATGCCACCTTTAAAATAGTGTACTGATCAAATTGAAGGCTACCAGATGAAAAGTTGTTAAAATCAGCCACATTAATACCAGCTTCACCAAACAATATGAATTGCAAATGTACTCTAGAGTTTGTCATTCCCGATCCCCTGTAATCATAGCTAAAAACTAAAATGTTTTTTTTTATTTTCTATTTTTTTATAGAAATAATGGAGTGTTCAGAAAGAACTAAAAGGAGGAAAATATCAGCGAAAGTGGAGGAACATTTGCGTCTCCTTGAAAAGGAGTCTGTGATTGATGATTTGTTGGCACATGATTCTGAAAAGGAATACCCACTGGATGATTTGTTAGAGCATACTCAAAGTGAAGATTCCACGGACACTTTCTACGATGCTTGTGATGAGATTTCTTTTGAGAATTCATCAAATGATTTAGAGGATGAAAATTAACACATCCTCCTTTGATGATTTGGATTCTGAAAACTGGGTGCCTGGTTGTGATAGTGACTGTGATTTGCATGGAGATGAATGTTCTGACTTGGAAGATGATAATGATGATGATTCGCATGGGCTTGCAGAGTGGGCTGCAGAATTCAACATACCACAAACAGCGCTGTCTGCACTTCTTAAAATTCTAAGGAGAAAGGGCCTTGATATCCCAATGGATGGCAGAACTCTTATGTCAACTGACAGATCTTGCAATGTGGCAAATATGGCTGGGGGGTCCTACTACCACTTTGGAATCGAAAATGCTCTTATAGCTGAACTAACATCTTTAGGACATTTGGCAAATGTGACTGATACTCTCACACTTCGAATTAACATCGATGGATTGCCCTTATTCCGTAGCTCCAGTATGAGTCTGTGGCCGATTCTGGGTATGATTAAGGAAATTCCAGGGTGTAGTGTCTTTGTAATTGGAGTGTACTCAGGTCCGTCCAAACCGCAAATGTGCAAGAGTATTTACAAGAATTCATTGTAGATATGAAAGCCGTTTCTCAGAGTGGTATTGTGTACAATGGTGTACATTTCAGGATACCATTACCCGATGCTTTTATTTGTGATGCACCTGCTTGTGCCTTTCTTAAATGCTCCAAAGGCCATACAGGCTATTATGGGTGTGAGAGGTGCACCCAAAAAGGCCAGTACATTAATGGGAAGGTGGCTTATCCTGAAATATCAGCAGAGCTCAGGACAGATGAGCAATTTGGTAGGCAAGGCTATCAACAGCACCAACTGTCAGCCTCCCCCTAAAGGATCTGGGTATAGGTTTAGTTACCAGTTTTGTGTTAGATTATATGCACCTTGTGTGCTTGGGGGCAATGCGCAAGTTAATATTTCTTTGGTTGAAGGGGCCGCTGAAATGCAGGCAATCTATGACGTTTTTTGTTGTAATGTCAGCATATATGGTTTCTATCAGGCAATATTTACCTAGCAATTTTGCAAGGAAACCACGATCCTTGTTTGAATTCAGCACATGGAAAGCTACAGAGCTTCGGCAATTTTTACTTTACACTGGCCCTGTTGTTCTCCTCAATAATATACCCAGTATAATGTACAGAAACTTTTTACTTCTATCGGTATCTATGAGAATTCTTCTGAGTCCTGCCTTATGTTCTCCTGACAATTGTGACTACGCTGAGGAGATTTTGAAACTCTTTGTAACAGATTTTGCTGCAATTTATGGCACTGAATTTGTCAGCTATAACATGCATTCATTGATCCACTTAGCTCAAGATGCACGAAAATTCGGCCCGTTGGATAGTGTTTCAGCTTTTCCCTTTGAGACATTTTTAGGTAAACTGAAAAAACTTGTCCGTCGGCCTCAAAACCCTGTCCAACAACTCGTCAGGCGGATCCATGAGAAGCAGAAAGTGGCAAGCCAAAAGACCACATCACTTTTCAGCCCACTTAAACAGCTCCACTTTTCTGGACCAATGATTAATTCAATTGCAACATGGGAACAATACAGGCGTTACAATGATGGACAGACACTGATCTACTCCTATCGTGGCGATAACTGTTTTTCTGTAGGGGGAAGGACTCTTATTGTGCGGAACATTTTGTCACATTCTGGAACTGTTAAAGTCCTGTGTAATTTCTTTGAAACTGCCAAATCCTTTTTCACCTATCCAATGGACTCATCATGTCTTGGAATTCTTTTTGTTTTCAATTTATCTGAAGACTTGCAGCTGTTACCTGTGGAGGAGTTAAAAACAAAAATGGTGTTATTGCCACTTAAGACTGGATATGTGGCATTGCCACTCCTGGACTAGTGTGCTAATTTATTTTATTTTTTATTTTATTGTTTTATTGTTTGTTTTAATTTTTTGTATGTATTTGTTTTTCTTTAAGCATGTTACCTTTCGTGATAGTTGAATTTATAAATAGTGGAGGATTGGCAGTTATACCGACCAAATGGTTTATCGGGCCTGAGGAGGATGAATGCTACTGGCCACCAGCAAGGATGAACATGGCAAAGGCGGTCATAGAGCAACAGGACCCTCACACTGACTGGGCGACATACAAGTTGACTGTCAAGAGAAAAGTCGGTAATGTGTCCATTTGTATGAGATTATCTGACATGATGAGTTCACTGTTGATTCGGTTTAAATTAACTCTGAATTAAAATAATTGCCACTCATTTGTCTGTCTCCCAAAGCAACGTATGAAATTGCCCACACAAATTTAATCGAGTATGAACAGAACACAGATGTACCAACCGAGTCCGATTCTACAGAGAATACTGGAAGGGGGAAGCGCAAAAAGAGGTGAGGCTATTTGAACTACTACTTCTAAATGGATGTTGAAAATTTTAATTTCCCAATGACACAGGAAGGACAAGTTTTGTGGGAGTTTTTGGTGTATTTGGCTCAAAGCTGTCAAAACAAGGGAGGTAGACAGCAGATATACAATTAACCAATAAATAAAATTAAATGTAATCAATTAATAAAAGTAACAATCACATGTTTAGGGGGGAAAAGTTAACCAACTGTTTTTAAAATGCTTTAACTCATTGATTGTGCTTGTATATTATACATTTATAGGCGAGTGATTTTGTCCAGTGAGGATGAGGATGACGACTACTGGTCCGGCAGCCAAATCAGGCCTACACCTCCATCCACCCACAGGTAATCACCTCCACACTAAAAAAAATACCATTTTAGTGATGAGAGTTTCCTTTGGTTGGGTGGTTTGATTCTTGGCTTTTTTTGTGTAAGTTTGTGGTCTTTGAACAGTGTTTAGCAAAACACATAATTTGTTGCTTAGAAAGAAAGAAACCAAGATGATAATGAATAGGGGGCCACGAGATCTTGCGAGACTAAAATATGGCGACTAAATTGTTGTACGAGATTTTTACAGTGTGGATTTTTGTACAGAGCACGGCTCCATCCACCTCAGATCTGTGCCGACACCTCACTGCTCCATCTACACTCAGATCTTCACCTCCACTGCTCATCCAGACTCAGATCTTCACTCACTGCCTCCATTACACTCAGATCTTCACCTCCACTGCTCCATCCACACTCAGATCTTCCCTCCACTGCCTCCATCTACACTCAGATCTTCACTCACTGGGCTCCATCCACCCTCAGATCTGTGCCGACACCTCCACTGCCTCCATCTACACTCAGATCTTCACCTCCACTGCCTCCATCCAGACTCAGATCTTCACCTCCACTGCCTCCATCTACACTCAGATCTTCACCTCCACTGCCTCCATCCACACTCAGATCTTCACCTCCACTGCCTCCATCTACACTCAGATCTTCACCTCCACTGCCTCCATCCACACTCAGATCTTCACTGCCTCTATCTGCTAGGCCGACACCTCCACCACCTCTGGGTAACCCTAGATGGCCCGGTATTTCAACCCATCACAGATCACAAGAAACCCCTCAAAGACAAATCAGAGACAATATGTTTGTTCGCATCTTAACACTACTTGAGGAAATGAAAGATACACAAAAAATCCAGGGGAGGATGCTACAAACGCTTCTACAACAACGTGGGAACATCAGCACCACCGTCTCTTCTACTCCAGAGGGTTTCCCCCTAAAGACAGATAGGGATGTGGAAATCATTGAAGAAAAACTGTCAAACTCAAACTTCATGTCCGAACTGGTATGTATGTTAAGTCTAGGGTAATGAAACTCAATTAAATTTTATTGGGGGGCTTGCAGTGAATTTGATCTGAAACTTCTCAAGTGTGATCACACTAGGGGTGGAACGGTACACAGAAATTACGGTTCAGTTCAGACATCACGGTTTGGTACGAGTTCGGTACAGTGGAGAGAAAAGCAAAACAAAAATGGCAGTTGTACGTTACAGTTTGACAAGAGTTTAGAGTGTGACAAAAGCACAATGTTGTGTTTTATTGCGAGTGTACACAAATATAAGTAAACACTGCAGTTTGATTGATGTCCTGTATAAACAAAATGATGGAGTATGTTTCTGTTTCCACTTTTCGATTGCGCCCGTGCCTCCCTCTCTCTCTCACTCACACACTCTCCAGCATTGCAATCTTGACATCGCAGCCTGTTCATTATAGCCACGGAGCTTCAGAGCTAAGGCAGAGCTACAGATTAGGTGTCCCTAAAGAACCTGCGTATCTAACAGTAGTTACGCATTACATCAATTTGCACGCAAGTTTTATTTATTTTTATACCGCGTATTCTCCGTGTCTATTCACGCACCGAACCGTGACACCTGTACCGTTTCGGTTCAATATGAATACATGTACCATTCCACCCCTAGCTCACACCCATGCTTCTGGTAGTTCTTTCATCTTGAGTGGTTTACTCCAGTGAGCAATATACTGTATATAAATTTGCTTTGTATTGCCTTTGTTTCCCCTCAGGTTGCAGCTGTGACTGACATAGGGGGGGGGGGGGGGACTGTTGACGCGGCCACAAAAAGGATGATGACCTTCCTCCTAGACCATGGCCTATCCAGGCAGTATAACTTTCTGGGCTGAAATGGGAAGAGAGAGTTCAAGGCCTTAAAACTGTATGAAGTAATATATGGTAGGTACGCATGTGGATAATGTTTTAAGTTGTACCGATAATAGAAAGGTGTCACAACAATACCCTAATGTTATAAACATGTAGATTTTAAATATTGTGAATGGACCGTTTGTCCTGGCTGAGCAGTGTTTTCGCACATGTCTCTCAATTGCTTAGCTTTTGTTCAAGAGAATGTGTGTATTTCTAATAATAATCTTAATTTATATAGCGCTTTTCTTAACATAGTTGTTGTCTTTACAGTCCTGACTGAGAGTTGTGTTGGCACATATGAAGTAAGTGACCGTTATATTTGTTTCTTGAAGGAGGCTTAAAGAAAAACGCCATGACCAGCCAAATCACCCGTAAAGATGCCGAGAAGGTGGTCTCCAAGTGGCTAATTGGTGCTAGGTAGGGACCGGGGGGGTAATAGACAGGCCCGACAGGCAACCCCTCAGCAAGGACTTCAGGCTTCAGGCTCATTTGAGGTTGAAAGAAACTAATTCTTTTTTTTTTTTTTTATCCCTTTATTTTCATTTTCATAAAGACAACCTACATGCACAATGCCACTAAACAGCAACTATACAGGAGAATAATTAAATATACTTCTAAACAGTACCCTTGTGTCACGGGTGACAAATCGTTCGAGGCGGAACCATTGATGGGAGCTAGAGTTTCCGGGAGGAGAAGCTTCCGGTGAGGAACCTGGGAAAGTTTCCGGGCTCGGCGATAGTGGCCGATGGCGAAGTTCGTCAACAGTGATTAGAAACCGGTGCGGGGGTGTGGTGATTGGAGCCCGCGCTGACGGAAGGGAGGATAAAAAGGCAGTACATCGCTCTAGAGGAGGAGAAGTGACAGGGAGAAGGAAGTTAACGGTCGTCGAGTCTTGTGGACGGAGTGGTTTCAGTTTGATTGTGTTGGGCCAAAAAGGGGATTCAGGAAGCAGATGTGACGAACGATCGGAAACCGGGCAAGGAAGTGACACCAGCGGGAGTTCGGTTGGAGAGTGGAGGGAGACTTGGTGGCTGAGACAGATGAGTGATACTGGGAACTGGATTATAGTACAATTGTTTCATGCAGCAAGCGTCTGGGAGAGAACACCATAGAAACGGAAGCCTCGGACGTACTGGCTGTTTTCTGGATGTGCCTAATGCTTCACCACTGATCTCCATCGAATATACAGCACGGGTGGTGGACCGAGCCCCACGCTAGAGCCTTAATTTCGTGAGTGCAGTGATTTGCAGTGTTTGCTGTGTTCCTTTTCACGTGTGATTGTTTGTGAAGATTGTAACAGAACACGAGTTCGGGGGTGTTTGCTGCGGCAGTGGTGGGCCTGTTTCATCAACGTGCCGATCTCCTCTGGTATCTTCTTGAAGAGGAATCCCTTGTGGTGAAGCAGCGGTGAAAAACTATCATCCTCTCTGTCTGAGCCCTGTGAGTGCAGCTACGCTGGTGAAATACTATCATCCTCCGTCTGAGTCCTGTGAGTATACAGCTACGCTGGTGAAATACAATTATCCTCTCTGTCTGAGCCCTGTGAGTGTGCAGCTACGCTGGTGAATTACTATCAACCTCTGTCTGAGCCCTGTGAGTGTGCAGCTACGCTGGTGCAATACTTCTCATTCTCTCTGTCTGAGCCCTGTGAGTGTGCAGCTACGCTGGAGAAATACTATCATCCTCTCTGTCTGAGCCCTGTGAGTCTGCAGCTACGCTGGTGGAATACTATCATCCTCCGTCTGAGTCCTGTGAGTATACAGCTACGCTGGTGAAATATAATTATCCTCTCTGTCTGAGCCCTGTGAGTACAGCTACGCTGGTGAAATACTATCCACCTCTGTCTGAGCCCTGTGAGTGTGCAGCTACGCTGGTGAAAAACTATCATCCTCTCTGTCTGAGCCCTGTGAGTGCAGCTACGCTGGTGAAATACTATCCACCTCTGTCTGAGCCCTGTGAGTGTGCAGCTACGCTGGTGAAAAACTATCATCCTCTGTCTGAGCCCTGTGAGTACAGCTACGCTGGTGGAATACTATCATCCTCCGTCTGAGTCCTGTGAGTATACAGCTACGCTGGTGAAATACAATTATCCTCTCTGTCTGAGCCCTGTGAGTGTGCAGCTACGCTGGTGAATTACTATCAACCTCTGTCTGAGCCCTGTGAGTGTGCAGCTACGCTGGTGCAATACTTCTCATTCTCTCTGTCTGAGCCCTGTGAGTGTGCAGCTACGCTGGAGAAATACTATCATCCTCTCTGTCTGAGCCCTGTGAGTCTGCAGCTACGCTGGTGGAATACTATCATCCTCCGTCTGAGTCCTGTGAGTATACAGCTACGCTGGTGAAATATAATTATCCTCTCTGTCTGAGCCCTGTGAGTACAGCTACGCTGGTGAAATACTATCCACCTCTGTCTGAGCCCTGTGAGTGTGCAGCTACGCTGGTGAAAAACTATCATCCTCTCTGTCTGAGCCCTGTGAGTGCAGCTACGCTGGTGAAATACTATCCACCTCTGTCTGAGCCCTGTGAGTGTGCAGCTACGCTGGTGAAAAACTATCATCCTCTGTCTGAGCCCTGTGAGTACAGCTACGCTGGTGGAATACTATCATCCTCCGTCTGAGTCCTGTGAGTATACAGCTACGCTGGTGAAATACAATTATCCTCTCTGTCTGAGCCCTGTGAGTGCAGCTACGCTGGTGAAATACTATCCACCTCTGTCTGAGCCCTGTGAGTGTGCAGCTACGCTGGTGAAAAACTATCATCCTCTCTGTCTGAGCCCTGTGAGTGCAGCTACGCTGGTGAAATACTATCCACCTCTGTCTGAGCCCTGTGAGTGTGCAGCTACGCTGGTGAAAAACTATCATCCTCTGTCTGAGCCCTGTGAGTACAGCTACGCTGGTGGAATACTATCATCCTCCGTCTGAGTCCTGTGAGTATACAGCTACGCTGGTGAAATACAATTATCCTCTCTGTCTGAGCCCTGTGAGTCTGCAGCTACGCTGGTGAAAAACTATCATCCTCTCTGTTTGAGCCCTGTGAGTACAGCTACGCTGGTGGAATACAATTATCCTCTCTGTCTGAGCCCTGTGAGTACAGCTACGCTGGTGGAATACTATCATCCTCCGTCTGAGTCCTGTGAGTATACAGCTACGCTGGTGAAATATAATTATCCTCTCTGTCTGAGCCCTGTGAGTGCAGCTACGCTGGTGAAATACTATCCACCTCTGTCTGAGCCCTGTGAGTGTGCAGCTACGCTGGTGAAAAACTATCATCCTCTGTCTGAGCCCTGTGAGTGTGCAGCTACGCTGGTGAATTACTATCAACCTCTGTCTGAGCCCTGTGAGTGTGCAGCTACGCTGGAGAAATACTACCATTCTCTCTGTCTGAGCCCTGTGAGTCTACAGCTACACTGGTGAAATACTTCTCATCTTATCCGCCCCAGCCCTGTGAGTGTGCAGCTGCGCTGGTGAAATACCATCATCCTCTCTGCCTGAGCCCTGTGAGTGGGCAGCTAAGCGGGTTTAGTACTGACCCCTCCCGCCATCAGAATCCTCGTTCACTTCCGCCCGCACCGAACTTTGCAGGGATCTGACTGCGGTGATGGAACTCTGACTCCCGCTCGGCTCCACTTGAGTCCTGCGGTGAAGAGGCCTCTCTATAGAGTCCCGTGGCCAACAGAACGAATGTTGCCCCTATAGACTTTTTAATTCAATAAAGAATCTGTTCTTATTAAACCCCATTCTGTCTGCTTGTGTTCTTGCGGTGTCGGCTCCCCACGGTGGTGCACGGTTGAGGGGCGAGGCTGGTCATCTGGTGCCTGCCCTGACCTGTGCTGGTGACATAAAGTGGCGTAGTCGGCAGGGTCTGTCCACCGTGAGTTGAAGCGACCGCAGGGGCACGATGGCCGACGAAGAAGCACCGGCGGTAAGGCCGCAAGTTATGCCGGTGTTCATGGGGGCCCCCTGGGCCCAGCGATATGGAGGACCTGGATCAGAGTTGAGTCTTCAAGATTGGAAAGCCCAGACCGAATATCTGGCGGGACTACAGGGGTTGAATGGACAGCAGAAAGTGCAGTTCGTTTTGGGATCTCTGGAAGGAGAGGCCAAGAGAGAAGTGCTGGCCGCATCTGGAGCTGTGCGGGCTACTGCTGGGGCTATCTTTGAATTCTTGACAGAGTTGTATGGAGATGCCACCCCGGTGGCTGCCCTTAGGGCACAATTCTTCAACTATCGACAGGGACCCAAACAAACTCTTCGAGCCTACTCCCTGAAGTTGAGGGAGCTGTTTGGCCGGTTGAAGGGGCGACAGGATCATGGGTTGGGGGATGGCGAGACCCTATTGCGGGACCAGTTTGTCCTGGGGCTGCGTGAGGGGCCAGTGCGTCAGGGCATACGGCTCCAACTCCGCCGGGATTCCACACTGACTTTTGAAGCTCTTCGTCAAGAGGCGTTGGCCTTGGAGACGGATCAGGGAGAGATAGCCGGCATTCCAGTCTGTATGGCGGCTAGCAGCACAGGTGGCCCCACGTTGACCGAGCTGACTGATTGGAAGCAGAAATTGCGGGCCGAACTCTTAGAGGATGTTAAGGGACAGATGGCGGAATTATCCAAGAGTCTTTTGGACGAGCTGCGTCGAGGCCGATCTGGGGATATGCCAATGGCACGAGAACGGTCTTATTCTGATGGAGGACGAGGGCCTGGCCGTCGCCCTGTCGCCCCAGGTTCCAGTGGGATGACCAGGGTAGGCCTATTTGTAACAGCTGTGGGGAACCTGGACACCTCAGTCGCCAGTGCAGTTCCCGTCGTGGTTCGCAAGGGGGTTTTTAGTTTCACCGGCCACTGTGGGTCAAGTGGCCGGGGCCCCTCCTGGTGACCCCCTTTCTATACCTACCCCTACAGACAACTGGGTCGGGCGTTGTCCCACCGTGGAGATCCAGGTCAACGGGGTAAAGATAAGATGTCTGGTTGACACTGGTTCTCAAGTCACCTTGTTCTCGGAGAGCTTGTCCCGGGAACTGTTCACAGATCATCGGCTCCAAGGAGCAGAAGCCTCGCGGCTAACATTGCGGGGGGCAAATGGACTTGACATCCCTATACTGGGTATGTGGTGGTTGATTTTCACATCCAAGGGGTCCCCGTCCAGCAAAAGGGAGTTGTCATTGTCAAAGACCATTGCCTGGGCCTCCATCGAGCTTTACTCGGCATGAATGTCATTTCGGATTGCTGGAAGGAACTATTTGCGAACCGACCGGCGCGGATACCCCCGTCCTCCGAGAAGCAAGATTGGGAGCAGATCTTGGCCGATTGCCGTAGAATCTATGCCGCCGGTAGAAGGGAGGACCGGGAAGACGTTGGCCGGGTGGTTTGCCGGTATGCTCTGTCGGTCCCGGCGCGGAGCGAGGCTGTCATCGGCGTCAAGTTGCCTGCTGGGACTCGTGGGCCAGACGACTGGGTTCTCGTTGAACCTCATTTGGACTGTCAGTCCATTGAAGTGGCCCGAGGACTGGCCGTAGTTCGTCGAGGCAGAGTACTAGTGAGAGTACGAAATGTACATTCTTACCCTGTCATCCTTCGTCGCCATCAGCGCTTAGTCCGAGTCACCCCGGTGAGTCCCCTACAAGTGCGTGAGAGTAAGGACGTTTGCTTTAATCAAGTAAGCGCTGCAGTAGTGGAGGTGGCTGTCCGGCAGGTGGAACCAAGAACGGATCCTTTGAGAGACGGAGTACCGGAGCATCTGGTGGGGAGCTCCTTGAGTGGAGAGGGCCTGGAGGATGAGCAACAACTTCAGCTCCAGGACTTCTTGATTAGATGGCAACACATCTTCTCGACTCATGAGGAGGATTACGGCTGTACGGGAGTGGTCAAACACCAAATCCCCACGGGTGATGCGATGCCAAGCCGGGAACGGTACCGTCCGGTGCCACCCACCCTTTACTCGGAGGTCCGCACCCTGCTGAAGGGGATGCTGGATGGAGGGATCATCCGGGAGAGCAGCAGTCCATGGGCGGCGCCAATCGTCCTGGTCCAGAAGAAAACCGGGGCATGGAGGTTCTGTGTCGACTACCGGAAACTAAATAGTGTGACCAAAAAGGATGCATTTCCGCTGCCGCGTATTGAAGATTCCCTCACCAGTTTGACCCAGGCGGTATGGTATTCAACGTTGGACTTGGCCAGCGGGTACTGGCAGGTGCAGATGGAGGAACGAGACCGGGAGAAGACCGCTTTTACTACTCCGTTTGGGCTCTTCGAGTGGGACCGGATGCCGTTCGGCCTATGCAACGCCCCGGCAACCTTCCAGCGACTGATGCAGCGATGCCTGGGGGGGCAGTTGGTTGATACGACTCTGGTCTACCTCGACGATGTGATTGTGTTCTCTCCAGATTTCGCTTCCCATCTATGTCATCTGGAGGAGGTGTTCCAAGCCATGGAGAGGTACGGGCTGAAGCTCCGTCCAGATAAGTGCCAGCTGTTCCGGAAGGAGGTGCAATTTCTGGGACATCGCGTCAGTTCCGCAGGGATTTCTCCGGACCCCGAGAAAATATCAGCTGTCCAAGGATGGGAACCGCCTCGGACCGTTCGCCAAGTGAGATCCTTTTTGGGCTTTGTAGGGTATTATCGCCGTTTCATTAAAGGCTTTTCCGAAATCGCCAAGCCCCTGAACCAGCTCCTCACGGGTGCCAGGCATTCTCGTGGCCGGAGTTCCCCTTCTGTGAATTGGGACCAGGCGTGTGAGACTGCATTCCAAAGCCTCAAAATGGAACTTCTGAGGGCTCCCATTCTGGCTTACGCCGATTTTACCCTACCCTTTATTCTGTACACCGACGCAAGTAACGCAGGACTGGGAGCAGTGCTGGCGCAGCGACAACAGGGAGTAGAGAGGGTGATCGCCTATGCGAGTCGGAGCCTCCACCCAGCCGAACGGAATGTAGCTAATTACAGTTCCTTTAAAATAGAACTCTTGGCGATGAAATGGGCGATGGCAGAGAAGTTTAAAGATTATCTGTGGGGAGCCAAAGTGACGGTGGTGACCGACAACAATCCTCTGGTCCACTTACAGACTGCCAAACTGGGGGCTGTGGAGCAGCGTTGGGTTGCGCAGTTAGCCAATTTCGACTACCAGCTCCAATATCGTCCTGGCAAAGAACATGCTAATGCGGATGCGCTGTCCAGGCTTCCGGAGGTTGCTAAGAACCGTCAAATGCTCCCTTCCTCGCCCGAGCCAGAGGAAGAGTTGTTGGTGGGAATAGTGGAGGCCCCGGGATCCCGCTTGGACGGAGCTCCCCCTAGTTGGGGGTGGGACCCAGGTCGATGGAAAGAACTGCAGGAGAAAGATGGGGGTCTGGTGCAGCTTTCCTCGTACCTTAGGCGGGGCTTTGGGCCAGGAGTGGTGGAGAGACAGGACCAGACCTTGGCATTGCGGCGGCTCTTGGGGCAGTGGAAGAGGTTGAGTCTGCGAGAAGGGGTGATCTGCCGTTCCGCTCAGGATCCTGGGACTCGGGAGACCGTATACCAGATGGTGGTGCCCGAAGAACAAGTCTCGGTTCTGTTAACGGCGTACCATACGCATACCGGGCACCAGGGACAGGAGAGAACGCTGTCTCTACTGAGGAGGTATTTCTACTGGTCCGGGATGGAGGCGACGGTTGAGAAGTTTGTTCAAGGCTGCCCCCGGTGTACGCTGTTTAAGAGCAGGAAAGAGACGAGAGCCCCGTTGGTCCCCATATGTCCTAAGGCGCCCCTGCATATTGTAGGAATTGATTTCCTGACGCTGGGTCGGCCGACAGACCAGTTTCAAAATATCTTGGTGATGACCGACCTGTTTACAAAGTATGCCTGGGCCGTCCCTACGGTAGACCAGACGGCTGTCACTACAGCCAGCGCGCTCTGGCGGACAGTGATACAACCCTTTGGCTGTCCGGAGACCCTCCATTCGGACCAGGGTCCGAACTTTGAGTCCAGGATTATTCAGGAGCTGAGTCGCCTATATGGGTGCAGGAAGACCCATACGACCCCTTACCACCCCCAGGGTAATGGTGGCTGTGAAAGGTTCAACCAGACTCTGCTGGGCCTACTGGGGACCTTAGAAAGTGAGCAACAGGGCCAGTGGGCAGAGTGCCTCCCTGCATTGGTGCAGGCCTATAATAACAGCGTACATAGTACTACCGGGTATGCCCCTTCCTTCCTTATGTTCGGGAGACATCTGCGCTTGCCTGTGGATCTGCTCCTGGGGACAGAGCTCGCGGAGGGGACTCCTAGTACTACCGAATGGGTGGGCCGGCATCATCAACATCTTAATTATGCCTACCGCCGAGTCACAGATCGTCTAGGGGCGGCAGCAAGTAAGAACAAACGCTTGTACGACCGGACAGCTCGAGAAGCCCCCTTGTTGCCCGGAGAGCGGGTATTGGTATGTGATAACCGACGCCAGGGGAAGGGGAAGCTCCGGGATCGATGGGAGCCTATGCCGTACGTGGTGGAGCGCCAACAAGGGGCTGATCTCCCAGTCTACACGGTTCGGCCTGAGGGGAGGCCGGGGCCCGAACGGGTGCTCCACCGGAACTTGCTCCGACCTTGTCCCAACTACCCCGCACCGAGAGAAAGAACCCCAGTGGCCCCTGTGACTTCCGAGGTACCCCAGATGGGATGGGCGGTAGTCCCTGGAAATCTGGAGGCCGAAGTAGGAAGAGCAGCTACTCCGTCGCCACCCCGACGCTCCCAACGGAGCACTCAGGGACGGGCCCCTGAAAGGTACGGGGAATGGATCGAAGCATCACGGTTCTAGGGACTAGAACCCATCAGTGGGGGGG